>CM031234.1:175176893-175446893 GCA_018340775.1 Taxus wallichiana var. yunnanensis
CCTTCTTTCACCTTCATGGAGAGTGATTGACCTTCTTTCTGGTGATATCACCTTCCCTTAGCTTAGGATTTCCCTTATGTATATCCTTCTCACCCTGGTCCCTTAAAACCCTAGTGTTATCATTAAAAATAGGTCGAGGAATCGACCTTCTCTAGATGTATGTCTCAGTTCACAGTCCCACAACTGAGAGACAATCCCATGTTGCCTCAGAATTCTTGGTCATTCACGATCATATCTAGGGTGCAATTTTGAGCTCCAACATTTTTGGCACACTGGTGGGACAAAGCATTCAAATTTATATATTTTATAGGTGTGTATCTTGATCTACATCTTCATCTCAGCAAGTTTTATGTGCACTTGGTGAGATCTCAGCCTTTGGAGGTAGTTTCAAGCATATCTAGTGACTCCATTGATTCAGTAACCCATTATTTCTGAGTTGTAGACCTTCCCCTTTCATTCCACTCATGTTTCCATCCATTTTCCTTTCATATCTTTCCATTTTCATTCATTTATGAAGTTGTGTAATCATGGCTTCATTTTCTTATTGGGATTCTCATTTGCAGCAGAAAAACCACTCCCCTCCATCCCCACAGTTTCAAAATATTCCTCTAAATTATTTTTATGATCCCTATCATCAAGAACATCCACATAACCCACCCTCACTGACCCATATGGTTATTCATCTAACCAAAATGTTTATCAAGAACAAGTTTATGCAGATGATGGCGAATTCCCATGGAAAATGCTGATTTCAGAGGCAAATTGAAGAAATGGAGATGAGCATGGCACATGCCAGAGTTACATGCACATAGTGAAGGCACGATTGGTTTCAGAAATCCCTACCCATGGATAGGATTTTCACTAACTGGTTCAACCCTCAACAAAAATTTAGTTTTTGGTTGAAATTATGTTGTGGATTGCAGACTGGGTCAAAGAAATGGAGGCTTACCAATTTAGTGTTAGGAAGCCCTATCAATGGGGTTACTCTACACCATCTTACAACCCTTTTATTCCTCCTTCCCAACCTACGCCATCTCAGCTTTTTCCATGTTCCTAGTTCTTGTCTTCCTGCTCCCATTGAGGATTCCCCTTCTCCATCTTCTTTTCTTCCACCTCACCTCTAATTATCTACCCTTTTCCCTTCCAAATCTTCTTTTCCTCCACAAGAAGATTCTACACCTTCCCATCCACCACAAACAATACAAAAACTAGTTACAAAACCCAACAAGGAAGAATTCATAAAAAATTGAAAGATTGGGCTCTAAGTCTTGAGTCCAATGACATGCCATTGCTAGAAAAGCGTTCAACTGAGCTGTAGATTTTAGAATAAGTGGTGGAAGATTTTGCAGTAGAGGAATCACAAGAAGATGAATAAAAATATCTCTACCCTAAATGTATTGTCCATGATGGCACTGTGTTCATGGATTTTTTTGATTTATCTCAGCTCACATAATCAGAATTGGAGGAAGCCTCAGATCAAGAAGATGAGTGTCTTACAAATGCGTTTGATCATGAAGAGGCTGATTTTCTATCAGACTTGGAAGATTACATTGGTGAAGAGGAACCCATTGAGATCACCACTTTTGCAGCCCCACCATTTGTCTTCCAACACAATGAGTCTCTTGTTGCAAGGATTTCTCATCAGCCATCCATGGAGGTGGAAAATAAGGATGATGACATCTCAATCATCATGAAGGTGGTAGAGTATTTTGATGAGTTTTTTATAGAAGCACCAAAATAGCCAAATTAGTTTACAAACAACTTTATTCTTCCACAAAGTCTACATGATGTCCCTAATCAAAGGGATGAGCTTCAAAGAGATGGGCAGATCATGAGGATTAGTCTGCGGTTTCTCAAGGCCACATACCCAATAAGATATTTTGCTAACTTGGATCCAAAACCAAAGTTTCCACAAGTCATGCTTACTTGAGTAAGAGGAAGAGCTACAATGTGCCAAAGGTTAGCAGTTATGCCTCCTAAATCCAAATGCACAACTTGAGGAGGTATATGTTATTTTTATAGTTGATACTTTGATGAAAGAGGAAGTGTGGATCATGTTTGCACTTTTGCCATGTGATTTTATTTCCAAATTAATTACATGGCCACATTTTGTAAAAAAGGAAGTTACTTCTTCTTGCCCTGTTGCGGGATTTTTTTAACTTCTCTTGTCTTTGGTTAGAGTAGAGTAGGAGTAGGTTTTTTTAGCAAAAGAAGTGCATTGTGCACACTCTGCATGTTCCACTTGGGGCATGTATGTTTTTCCATTTTGTACATATTTTTTGTGGGTTCATGGTGTAATCATATTTTGGGGTAGATTTCAAAGTGTATTCGTCAACCTCAACAGATCATTTGTAGAGGTCAAGTCGCTTGTGATTCTATTGGTCTCAGGGATTAAGTTTCAAATTTCAAGATCAAATTTCAAATTATTAGGCTGAATCCATGCCCAATGGATGCTTCAGGCCACTGATCAATTCATCTAGCAGGCAGATGACCCCTGTGAGTTTCCTAAAAATTTCTCTTTTTTATCCCTTGCAAAACTAGAACAACTTGGAGTACCACAGACTTAGAATGAAGGTCACGAAGAGATGGATTATGTTGCGGAGATAAGTTAGGAACCATGGGAAAAATAATAATGTTTTGGGATGAAAGAAAAATCTTAGAAAGCCACATCTAAGGATATTAAGCCATCGAAGTCGAAATTATCCACGGAAGAATTGGAGCAAGCCACGGAGGTCGGGGAAAGCTGCAGATTAAAGAAAAAGATTATGTGGATGTTTTAGTAAACCCTGATACACTAAAATAGAAAACCATGCATAAAATCAAATCAAGGAGACTATGGATTGAAGGAAACTAATCCATGGATATCAACATAAATCCATAGCACACAAGGAAGAACCACGGAAATCTAAATTTGTGCAAAACTGAAAGGAGAAATTTGTGTATCAAAGGAAAATAATATTTTTCCGTAAGAGACTAAAATCGCCATATCTTTCGATTTGATGATCTGATTTTTGCAAACCTTATATCGATGGAAATCTCTTAGTGTCCTCTATGCAATGGAAACTAGATTTCTTAATTTTATCAAGGATAGATATGCATAAAGGTGGAAGACTTCTCTAACATGCAAAAGGTGTAGTTCTAGGAAATAAAAATACCCATATTTAATGTAGTATGGGCACCCATCTTTTCTCCAACAGGAAAATGGTGTGTGCTAGTGGATAACAAGAGACGCCTGATTCTTTCAGGAAATTTATTGACTATTATTGGTGGTTGGAAATTTGAGTTCAAGTTTCCCTCTCTTTCTCTTCTTCTTCTCTCCTTTTTCTATAAATGTAAGAGCTCTACTCATTAAAAGGGATCCCTCTTTTTTGTAAAGCACCATGCCAAAATGGTGGTCGACTTCCCATGAGTTCATACCTTGAGTTTTCTCTGCAATGTATTTTCACCTTTTGTCATGAATGTGATCAATAAAATCAAGTTGTGGCTATCTATCTACCTTGGTCTTGTGTTTTATTTTTCTTTACCTCTCTATTTACATTTCTTGGCATGTTTTGTGTTCCCTCTTACTTGTAGTCTCCTTTTTACATGTTGTTCATGCAAAGAAATTCAAATCTACGTGGGTTTGTCTGTGGCACATCTTTTATGCCCTCTCACCCACATTTTCTTTCCTTCTTTTCCTTTGTGGAGAGTGATCGACCCTCTTTCGTCGCTATCACCTTCCCTTAGCTTAGGATTTCCCTTATACATCTCCTTCTCACCCTAGTCCCTTGGAATCGTAGTGTTAGCATTATAAATAGGTAGAGGAAGCCGGCCTTCTCTAGAGGTCTGTCTTAGTTCGTAGGTCCCATAAATAAGAGACAATCCCATGTTGCTTCAGAATTATTGGTCATTCATGATCATATCTAGGGTGTAATTTTGAGCTCCAACACAACTCATTTAGAATTAGGAGGTTGAGATGACCAAATAAGAGATAACCCTCTCTAAGAAACATAACTAATAAAATACTAATAAATCAATAATTCCCTAGAAGGGCCCTCATGGGAGATCACGAGAATCAACATATTGATGCCTCGAAGGAAAATATGAAGGTGTATTACAAAAATAATATCATGTGTTAAAATAAATAATGCCCTTATCTTCAATTTTCCTAAACTTATTATGTAATGCATAAAAATCATTATTGTGATGTACATTGATGTCATGATAGTTGTAAAAGGTCAACCTTTTTCTCACTCAAGGTGATGAGGAGAAGGATGAGCATTAGATGTTATGTTGATTAGGTTTTCATCAATTAAGCTAAGAAAAATAGCATGTGGTCGATCATGTGACTTATCGAAGTGAATTGATTTATGCTTATAAGAAATAAAAGATCTTAAGGATGCATCAAGTCTAGTACTAGGATTATAGGAAGTAGTGCCTTGATGTAATACCTTTAGATGATTATAATTGCAACATAGATCATGTATAACACTCGTATTACTATGGACACTCTATTTAGTTACTTTTGTCTTAAAAAAACAAAAATTGTATAATTCCTTTGGACTTGTCCAACTTGGTCAATCATGTTATCCCTAGCTATATCCCATTCATTATTTCTTATAGACAAAGCTAATTTTTTCATACAACAGTCAAATTAGTCCATAGAATTAGGATAAACCCTCACATAGTACACTCCCGGTTTTAAGGAACCCGTACATGCATCACAACCAAAGCACCTAGAATGGGCCATAATGTTTATACGTTATATCCCTTCCCATCCAATTTGGTCCCTTTCCCTCCAGCGACAATTTTCTTAATTAAAATTCCATTGGGTCACTTCTAGTTGGCCTTATCTAATATTTCCAAATTTAAAATTCATATATAAGTTGGTTATTCATCCTTTATCAAGGGGAGATGATACACAATTGTCACCCAAATATCCTAATGAGCATAAACTAAGATCAAGCATAAGGAAATCCATTCTAAGAATCCCTTGAGTTCCATATATTCTACATACTCATTATAGGGTAGTAATCCACTCATATATGTAAATACTAGGAACAAATCATCATTCCAAGTAAAGCTAGCGAAAAGGTGTAATTATAATATCATATTTGCATGATTATGGTTATATATTCGATTGCATATATTCTAGAGATCACATGATAGGTTAGAATTACATGTATTTTAATCTCTATTTGGAGTATTGGTGATGTTGGTAGTGCATAGGGGTGCCACAACCCACCTAATGTTTATTTTTAGGACATCTTGGCCATGTAGGGTTTTTAAGGTTCAATCAACTACATAATAAGCATCACACCATTTCAGAGATCCAAGTCATGCATAGGATTATATCATAAGACAATACATATACCTATAAATTACTAGGATAAGAGAGAGAAAAAGGATATGAGTGTACAAAAGGATCATACTAAGGGTAAATTGTGTCTGTGTCATCTATTTTGGTCCGTGCAATAGTTCAGGACACAATTTCAACAACGAGACTCTATTAGGTCATTTATAGCATGTTTCAATCGTCAAACTAGCCCATGTCATTACAAAAAGCATGAGAACACCTAAGTCATCTTATCTCTCTCATTGTAAGTATGTTGTTTCATTATATATCATTATTCATCATTGTTTATTATTGTTTAATGGTTATTCCTAAATCGCTTACTATTATCCTTAAAAACTAATTGGTTAGAATAATCTACCATTGGCTACTAACCATATAAGATATTAAAAAATAGGTTAAATCATTTGGAGAATCCTAGTATTCTATATTGTGCATCATCTTTATCTTCTTCTAGGGTTTTTTTCAATTCTCCATCGGGAAGAGGCCCCTCCTAAGACATTTACTACTAAGCATTCAAAGGATCTAAAAGAATACATAATTTCCAAACCTCAAAATCTATATATCTTTTTATATGCTGCATGTGAGGAATCACAAGTGGCTCCAAGCCTATATCACTTCTATTTTTACTCTTATAACCTCCTTTGTGCATACATCTTCCATTATTCTTCTCCACACACTTCCATTGGGGCATCTATCCTCAATGTTTCCATTCCTATGTCTACCACTCATTTTTATTCTCCTCTTAGCTCTCAAATTAAACCTAATTACTTTTATATCACCCATGCTTTAGATTCCTTGGTGCACAACCTACAAGCCCAAGTTCTTCAATTATAATAAGTTACCTGTCATCAATTCTTCTTCTACAAATTCTTCACTTCTTCTACACAACCCTCATGTAATGGCGAGGTTGCCTCTTATCCTCTTCCTCTTGGATTTATTTCACCTAAGCATCATATTTTCACAGGTAAATAATATCCACAAGAGCATCTTATATCAATTCATGTTGTGATCTTAGATTATGCTTTCAATGATACATTGTTAACAAAATTATTTCCTAGAATTTTACAAGATTATGCATTGCAATGGTTTTATGATTTTCCTATTCATTTTGTATGATATTTTACTCCATTAGAAAATTAGTTTTTAACACATTTTTCTATTAATATTAGAACTAAAATATCTTATGCACAAATGGATAAAATTAAACAAGAACCTATTGAGTACTTTTAGCAACTATGTTCTATGTTATAAGACTAATCTTACTAAAATGAACAATATCCTAGCTGATTCTAAATTGCAAGATCTATTTCTACAAATTCTTTGCCTCCTATCCAAGATTCAGTCATCTTTGATACCTTTCATTCCTTCAATCACTTGTTCCATATCCTTAAGGACCATGAAGGAAAGTTACTTTCTATGGGTAAACTCAAATATGGTGATCAATCCTCTAATCAATCTCATGTTAAATTCTAAGGTAAAACTACTTTCAAGAGTAAGCCTATTAAGCCTTGAATTGAGGCTAAAGTACTTATTAATGTAGTTTCCTAACCAAAAATCTCCAAATCCAACCTCCTTGACAATATTTTATTAAATTTTCAATCCTACCTCGAGTGATGTTACAACAATGCCTTAATAGTACCCTTATCTCTTTGTCCCCACCTCTCGAGTTAGATTATAGTCATCTTGAAGGAAAAAATTTTGATGAAAAAACATTTTTTTATCATCACCAATGCAATTGAAACTCCATTTATTGATTCTTTAAGCTTAAACATGTGATCTAAGAATTAATTGATTTTGATAAAATTGAGTGGGACAATCCTTCTATACCCAAACCTTAAAATTATAATGATAAGCTTAAGATATTTAATGACCCACTTTCTAATCACAACAAGGATACATAAGAAGTAATTTTTAATCATGTTGTTGGAGCTCAAAATTACACCCTGGATATGATCATTGAGGATCATGAATTTTGAGGCAACATGGGACTGTCTCTCAGTTGTGGGACCTGCAAAATGAGACAGACCTCTGGAGAAGGTTGGTTCCTCTACCTACTCCTAATGCTAACACTACTCCTAATACTGAAAGAAAATCCTAACCTAAACATGCCAAGGGACTAGGGATATAAGGAGATGTAGAAAAGGGAAAATATTAAGCTAAAGGTGGTGATAGCACCAGAAAAGGGGTGGTTGATCTCTCTCCATGAGGGGAAGGAAAGGGAGAAAAAAGGAGAGAGGGTAGAGAAAATGTGCCTCACATAAAGAGCCTTGTATCCTCCACTCACCCACATATGGAAAACATTGTAAAAATGGAACCTGCAAGTAGGAAATGCACAAACATGCCAAAAACAAAAGAAAAGGCAAGACTGCAAGTAAAAAAATACAGGGTAGACAAAACATGCCACAAAATAGATTCTACATGCTTAAAAATGCACAATTTCATTATATTCATGGCAGAAGGCAAAAATTACATTATAGAGGCCAGATTTGAGGTCTGGAACTCATGGGAAATTGGTCACCATTTTGGCATGGTGTCATTACAAAGAAAACTTGACCCTTCAAATGAGAGGAGTTTTACATATATATAGGAATTTGTCTCACCTACCCTCAATAAATCCCTAATAGGTGGTTGAATAACCCCAACTACTACCATTAATGTGGTAGTTGAGTTGTGTTTTCATGTTTTCCTTTTCTTGATTTGCAACTTATGAGTTGTCCAGGACATGTGGGGTTAGGCAGGTCATCTAATTGCATTTTTCCATACAATTCTAAAGCAACCACAAAACTAGATGAGCACTACTTTTCACTATGGGTTGTCCAACCTATGGGGTTGGATGGCCATCTAACTTCCTTTGTATCACTACATCATCAGTGAATTTCCCATCCAATGAGCCATACCTTTTCTCCGTACATCATCTAACTAGGTTGGATAGTCATTTTTCTCTCCCGGTCGTATGTCGACCAATGTGTCAACCATCCTAAGTCATCCAACTAGGGGGTTAGAAGTTTGTCTATCATATGTCATACCTAGGGTTAGATGGCCATCCAACCAAGGGGGTTAGATGTTTGTCTCTCTTCCATCCAACCCTGTCATCTTTTTCATGTGCCACCTCAAACACTCGAGCCTGCTAAGATGCCATTTATCTGTCTCTACCATCCATCCTGGGGGGTTGGATGGTGTAAGGATATTACTTGTATAAATCATAACATATATAGAATAATAACATGAGAGAACACCAAAATATAGATAAATGATGACAATATGCTCATATAATAGCTTTTCCACTTCGAGGGGGCAACCTCCAATACCACTTCGAGGGGGTAACCTCCAAACCATACAATAACACTCCAATACTCAATATGATGATTAACTACAACCTTCTAACCCCTATATATACCATTCTAACCTATGGCCAATACTGAGGCCGACCTCCTAAGCATAATAAATCATAAATGAATGATATAATAAGATAAGGGGATGTGTGCCACATGTCGGCATCTCCATCAATACATATACATCATAACATCCTTTCCCTAGGTGCATAGCATTCCTTCCCTCCTTGACATGTTTCATCCCTGAAACATAAGAAGAAACCATGTAATGAGTGTGTTGTAAATTTTTACACACTTTGCACCATGATCGATCATCCATCCATATGTGATCCTGGTAGATGATACATATCTGAACTAATATCCATATTCCGTTGTGCTACTCTGATTCCATTCGTGACCATAGTTTATCATCCTTGGATTCCATGCATAACCAACATAAGGATTCAATGCATAACCATAATAAGGATTCCATGTATAACCATAATAAGGATTCCATGCTTCATAATTGTTGCTCCATTGATCCCCTGTATAAATAAATTGGTTATTCCTCCAATTACCTGTATATCTATATTGGTTGGAAATATGATGTGCCCTGGGATATCTCCATGATTTTTTTCTCTCATGTTGACGTGGATTTCCATATGTTGTAGTTGTAGTATCCTCAACCTTATCAACCTATTTCTAAACTTTCTTTTCTTCTTCCACCTTTGCATTTGATATTTTATTTTTCTCTTGAGTAGATGAATCATCATTTCCTTATTTTTCTTCATGTTCCTCTTTTGAATCATCCTTATTCCCTTTTTCTCCATATTCTAAATCATCCTCATGGTCTATATTGACTTTTCTTTGATTTCCATTAAGCCTGATATCCTGTAAAGTGACCTTCTTCTTTTTGTACCAAATCTTCATAAACTTATTTTTCATATTAATATTAATTGTCCCCAATGTCTCTAACCAAGGATACCCAAGAACAATATCCAAACCATCCATATATAAGGAAAAAAAATCTAAATGTAAAGTATATTTTTCCATAGTAAGTTTTAAATCTTCAAAAACTTGAATTTTCTTACCATTCACTTGAGCTTCTTTGATATTACTTTCTTGAATATGTAGATGTTGAGCCATATCCTTGTTGATGAAGTTATACTTGCTGTTAGGGTTTATGGAAATAATTATCTTATTCCTTTGAATGCATCCATGAAACTGAAATATGGTATCTTCCTTCTTGGGAGCTATAATATCTTCTTCTGCATCAATATCTTGTTTTTCTTCCTCTTCTTCATAGTCTTCTTCAACTTATTCTCGCGTTTGATTCTTCAATATATGATCCACCATCATCCTCCCTTGAATCTTCTTCACCTTCCTCTTCATCTTATTTCTCTCTTGATTCTTCAATATATTCTTCCCCATCATCTTCCTTTGACTCTTCTTCCTCTTTGTGGTCCCATCTATCCATAAAAAGTTGTTCCATTTCCTCCCAAGACCAATCCTCCTGTCATTTTTAACTCAAAAACTAAATCCATGCAGACCAAGCAAGATAATTTGAAAACCTATTCCTTGTCATGAAATATGAGAAATATATATTCTTAAATTTTATCCACCATTCTTTAGCATCCATCTCACCATTTCCATAAAAATTTGTTATCCCCATGATCATGATTAGGGTTTAGGAATTCTAAAAATATTTCAGCAGATGGATAAAAACACAAAGAAAAACCCTAACTGAAATTTCAAGAGATTTCCAAAAATATAAATTTTGCTAAAAAATACCAAAATTTGCTTCCTGAAAAGCAAATTTATGAAAAACCTAAAACACCAATAACATCCGTAAAATAGATACAATGGAACTGAAATTTGTAGATATTCTGACTTAGAGTGTTTCCAAATTATTATGCAAAAATTGGGAAAAAATCGATATCCTCTTCAAGATTTATCCGAAACAAAAATTAGGTTTTTGCCTAATTTTTGCCAAAATCACTGCTCTGATACCACTTGTAATGATATTACTTGTATAAATCAGAACATATACAGCATAATAACATGATAAAACACCAAAATATAGATAAATGATGACAATATGCTCATATAATAGCTTTTCCACTTCGAGGGGGCAACCTCCAATACCACTTCGAGGGGGTAACCTCCAAACCATACAATAACACTCCAATACTCAATATGATGATTAACTACAACCTTCTAACCCCTATATATACCATTCTAACCTATGGCCAATACTGAGGCTGACCTCCTAAGCATAATAAATCGTAAATGAATGATATAATAAGATAAGGGGATGTGTGCCACATTTCGGCATCTCCATCAATATATATACAACATAACATCCTTTCCCTAGGTGCATAGCGAGATGGTTTACTATCATCCATCCAACCTTGGGGTTAGAAAAACATCCATCTAAAGGGGATAGATGATTTTCTAACACCTTTCCAACCCTACATTGTTTAATCCTCCCAACTCAACACTCACTCATCCATCACACTCTGTAACTTGGCCATCATCCATCTCAATTTCGAATCGCGGAAAACTTGACTAACTTAGTTCACCACAACTCACCATCTATCCATGCATAAATATCAACACATCCAAGCCATCCTATGTTGTCTTTTTCCTCTTATATATGGGATTGAAATTTAAAGGTCGTCATAACGTCACAAGCACGTATCTCAAATTGTAACAAGTTATCCAAATTTGTAGGGGTGAAAATTGGGATAACAATTTTGATGACCTCTATGGGACATCTACCTACTAGATGTAGATACCAATAGCCTTGAAGCATCCATTAGACATGGAGTTAAGGCTAACCTTGAAAAAATGATCTTTTGAAAACCTATCCAATAGACTCACACGAACTTAACACCTAGGTGAAACTACCTTAGTTGCTCTTAAAGTCTGGTTTTTGGGACTTTTTATTGAACCCGAATCTACTCCTAAAATTGAATTTTTACCAAGGAAGGGTGAGGAGAATATAAACCTGCAACTAATCTATTGGGGATAAAAATATGCATGCGAAAAACTACCCTAAAATCTAATTTCTACCATTATCTACAAAACTTATGTACAAATGGATAAAAGCGTGTATACCCCAAGTCGATTATACAGAGTGTGCATAAGCACTTATTCTACTGAAAACAAACCTACCTACCCTACTCTAACAAGAGGCAAAGCATGCTAAAACAAACTATAATAGGTTGTGAGAAGTAGCATCCCCTCCTCACAAAATGCGGCCATGTGATCTGTTTGGCAACAAAAGCACATGGTGGAAATGCAAACATGCCTTGTACTCCCAAGTTCCTCAAATTATTAGCTACAAAAATGATGAATACCTCCTCTGATTGTTCTACATTTTGTTGGAGGTGTTTTAGTTTATCCTTGGTACATTGAAGATCATTTTCATGCTTTAAAGTGAGCATGACTAGTGGTAACTTTGATTTTGGCTCCAAGATATCCAAATACCTGAGTGGGAAAGGGGATTTGGGAACCGATGGTTTGATCATTATGATTTTTCCAATCTTTTAAAGCTCATCCCCATGAATGGGGACATCCTTCATACTTTCCGAATGGGAATGATTACAAGATGATGTGTACTTTCTTCTACTTCTACAAACAACCCTATAAAAGAATCTTCCTCCTCCATGATGATTGATTCTAGTAATTATGTCATCATCTTTCTCTTCCTCCTCCATGGATGGTTGATGAGGAACTATTGCAGTAAGAGGCTCATTGTGTTGGAAGAAAAATGGTGGGGCTGAAAAATTGGTGAGCTCAATGGGTTCCTCTTCACCAATGCAATCTTCCAAGTCTGATAGAAAATAATCTTCTTCATGATCAAGTGCTACAATGCACTCCTTTCATATCTCAACTTCCATGTGCTCCTCCTCTTGCAGATTTAGAGTTGATTATTCCTTCACTTCGATTACGCTTATTGTGAAGATGAAACAACACCATTTAAGAATATAATTCCATCATGCACGCTGCATTCTAAGAAAAAATATTGATGATCGTCCTCTTGTGCTTGCTCCACTGCAAAATCAGCTTCCACCTTTTTTTCTTGTTCCTCAACCTCTATTAATGGATTAGCCAAGAATGGCATCGATCGATTCAAAATTTAAATCCCAATCCTTAAAAATTTGTATGAACTCTCTTTTGTTGGGCTCTGCAACTGATTTTTGTATTGTTTATGGTGGAGGGGAAGGTGTAGGATCTTATTGTGGAGGAGATGGAGAATTGGAAGGAAAGAGGGAAAAAAATAGAAGGTGGGATGGGAGGGAAGAAGATGGAGAAGGGGAATTCTCAATGGGAGCAGGCAGATAAAAACTAGGAACATGAAACTCAAGCTGAGATGGTGTAAGTTGGGGAGGAGGAATGGGAGGGCTGTAGGATGAAAGTGTAGGGTTACCCCATTGATAGGGTTTCCCAACACTAGATTGGTAAGCCTCCATTTCTTCAACCAGTCTATAATCCATGGCATTATTTCAACCAAAAATTGTAGCTTCTACTAAAGGTTGAACTAGTTTGGTGTAAATCCTATCCATGGGTAGGGATTTCCAAAACTAATCATATGAACCTTCACCAATCATATAACTCTGGCATGTACCATGCTCATCTCCATCTCCTTGATCTACCTCTAGAAATCAGCATCTTCCATGAAATGTCTGTCATCACCTGCATAACCTTGTTCTTGATAAACATCTTGGTTAGATGAATAACCATATGGGTCATTAGAGGGTGGGTTATGCACATATTCTTGATGATAGGGCTCATACAATTTATTTAGAGGAGGAGTTTGAAACTATGGGGATGGAGGGGAATGGTTTTGTTGTTGTAAATGAGAATCCTAGGAAGTGAATGAAGCCATGATTACACAACTTCATGAATGAATGAAAATGGAAAGATATGGAAGAAAAATGGAAATGAATGGAAAGAAAGGGGAAAGGTATGCAACCGAGATAATGGGTTGGTCAGATCTGTGGAGTTGCCAACTGTGCTTGAACATGCCTCCAAAGGATAAAATTCCACCAAGAGCACAACAAACTTGATGAAATGAAAAATTGAACCAAAGCACACACTTTTCAAATGTATAGCTTTGAATGCTTCCGACACTAGGCGTGCTAAAACTGCGCCGAGCTCAAAATTACACCCTAGATATTATCGTTGAGGATCATGAATTACGAGGAAACATGGGACTGTCTTTCGGTTGTGGGACCTACGAACCAAGAAAGACCTCCGAGAGAAGGTTGGTTCCTCTACCTACTCCTAATGCTAACACTAATCCTAATACTAATATCAAATCCTAACCTAAACATGCACGAAGGAGCAAGGAAAGAAGGAGATTCAAAAAAGGGGAAATTCTAAGCTAAAGGCAATGATAGCACTAGAGAAAGGGGTGGTTGAGATATCTCCACGAGGGGAAGGAAAGGGGAGAAAACAAGGGAGAGAGGGTAGACAAAATGTGCCATAGATCAAGAACCCTACATCCTCCACTCACCCACGCATTGACAACACTGTAAAAATGGAACTGTAAGTAGGAAATGCACAAACATGCTTAAAAACAAAAAAAAAAGGCAATACTTCAAGTAAAACAAACTAGGGCAAACAAAACGCTCTACGCCACCATTTGTAGATTTTACATTCTAAAAATATGCACAATTCCATTATATTCATGGAAAAAGGCACGAAATTACATTTTAGAGGCAAGATTTCCATGTTTTTTTTACATTACGGCATCCATTGACAATCAAGTTCTCAATAATGGCATGATTAATCATTCTTTCAAACATAACACATGATTCTTTCCTCATCCAACGAGGGTTTTTGTTATTGGATTTCCATTTTATTAAATCAAGTGTAAGTCTCTACTTCTATATGGGTGTATCACTCTTCCCATCATAATTATTCCTCTTACTATATGTTTTTCATTTATTGTAGAATCTGAAATTAAGCACTCATTGTGACATGATCTTAGGTCTTCCTTCACTTAAGGCCACTAGGGTTGTTCCATATATTGTACACCAATGTGTCAAATTAATAGAAGTTTTTAAGTCGTCATTTTTCAAGGTATCCCACCTCTTGAAACCATTAACTATTATCTCTCAAGCTTCATAGGTCCCTACCACTAGTGTGCCTCTTTTTGTTATCGATTTCTAGTTATCATTACTCTAGTCTACCTGCTATCACAATTACTTCTACATTATTGATATTACTCTTACAATTTTTTCACACACTCTTTTCGATAATAAAACATTTTCACCGTAAACTACTAGCCCACATAGCCTCTGCTCTAGTTTCATTACTCCATCTCCCATCACTCTTTTCGATAACTCATAGGTCTCTTGACATATCTCTAGGTATCACAATCCACTACATAGGATTAGGCCATCACATAGGGTTAATCGTACATATTGAAAATCTTGGTCTTATAATAGGTTTATTTAACCTAATACACAACACATTTCCTTAGGACAATGATTCCCTACACACACTCATGCAACCAATATCACATGACACATGTCCCTTGATTCATGATCAAATGCTTCCTTTGGTTTTAATGAAAAATATTTGGCCCTCACCTAACATACTCATTAGCTAGTTCCTATGTTACTCACATTGGGGGCATCAAATTTTCCCCTTATCGCGCCAATGACACACTTTATTTATAGGCTCAACTTAACTATTGAGGGATTGGCTACACACCGAACCTCACTTTACACATACACACATGCACATTGTGGGGAAACCTTTATTTCTCACCTATGCTTACACACTTTATAATTCATCAAAATCACTAAAAATCTATAAATTCTCCTCCCTGGGAGCATTCTTGGATCGCCATTCCTTATTTTTGAATAATAGGTTTTCATCTATGCCCTTAGGGGGCTAAAATCCAAAAATATTCAAATATGCTAAAAATCTAAAAACATTCAAATATGCTAAAAATTCATAAATAGTCACATTGCTTTTGTTTGGTTTTTTCTATTACATGGTTATACTTATCATGTTATCCCGATACATAATATGCATTATCCTTTTTCTATACATATATGCATTCACGTAGTACATTGAGTTGAATGCATGATACACACATATTACTTTGCATGATGCGGGATGTTTAAAATTTATCTTTACCAATTGTTCTATGCCAGTGGGGCATCCACTTTATACTTTCTTACACACATGTTTTATCATTCCAATATTTACTACTTTACTTCCTCTTACCTCATTTACTCAATACATACATCATGTCATACTCTTTATTACTCTAACATGTTAATGGGTGCTTCATGTGTAGTATTTTTTTGTAATTTATTTCAATTTGGGATCATCTTCATACTATGACGTGTTTCTATTTTATATTTTTTTTCTCTGTGATTTCACTTGTTTATGGGAAATGCCCTACGTTACTTGATTTTGGTATGCAGCATATTACTTTTCATGATTATTTTACTTGTTTTTCTTTACATTCTTACATCTACTACATTTTTTTCTATTTCTTGTCACCAAAACTTTGTTATCTTTTCTATTATACTATTATGTATGGACTTTGGTATACACCATGTAAACTACCATTTTCCCTTGTAGGAATCATGTTACTCATGTGCACAAAAAATATTGGTCCTCTTGTTTGGGACACATTCACTTTAATCTATCTCACGTGCCCCAAATAAGGGAGAAAGCATCGATGATATTTCATCCTCACAACAACTCAAAACTAAGAGATAAAATAACAATTCTGAGTAATCAAAATCACATATATTTAAAAATGGATAAAAAATAGAATTGGGTAAAAAAATACACAGAGAACATAGCATACAAAAAGGACATAATGTATGGATGATATGGCCGATTCCATATGCCTTCATCATAGGGGAAAATTTTAAAAACTTCTTAGTTGGTACAATTTCTCAGGAACTTCTAAAGGATTTTTACTCATATTTATTCATAAAATTCATGGTTAAGGTCATATTATTGTGGCACTAAGGGTACGTGTAAGCTAGCACTTCCCTGGCACATTTTTTCATCATTTGAAAATCAATTAGGTTTTTGTTCATCTGCGGTGGCGATTATTCATAGATATTGGGAATTATCAAGGTAATCGATATCCTTGTAAGCTTAAATTCTCATTGCTCATTTCTTATGAAGGGATGTAGAGAAACTAGAAATCTCCCCATATAAATATCTTCACCATGCAGGGTACATTTTCACTTATTTATATTTTTGTTAGAACATTCCACTTGGGGATTTATTACCTCTAAGTCTTTACAACTAGATTTAGGAAAAATTTCAGTAAATTTCCATGGAAACGGTGGCAGGAGTACTCTCTCCCTCTCTCACACACAAAAAAACCATGTGTATACTTTACTTTGTTTTGCATATTACTATTACTATTTTCATACTAAGTTGAATTTTTCCATGATAAATTTCAATTTCCTATACTATGGGAATTGACTACACTCTTTTTCTATAAGTACGCATCCGGAAAAAAACACAATCGGAACAAAGATAAAGTATTAGAACAAGAAAAAGGTGTTCTAAGTGAAGACAAAGTTCTTCTACACACTCAAATAATGGTTAACCTTTCCTTTAAGCATGTAATTTTCAATTACATATTTAAAGGGGGGATATAGACACTCATTTTGATAATTTATGTCTTGTAATAACAAAAAAATGTACAATTCCTTTGCACTATTCCACTCTTGTCTAAATGGGTAAATCATGTTATCCTTGGCTATATTCCATTCATTCTTTCTTGCACACACAACTCATTTATTCGTATAATGGTCATATTAATATATAAAATCATGTTGAACCCTTGCACAATACAATCCCAATTTTCAAAGCACTCGCACATGCATCTTGGACCAAAGCACCTAGAATGGGACATAACATTCATACCCTATCACCATTTCCATCTGTTTTGGTCCCTTTCCCTCTAGCGTAACGTTTCTTAATTGAAATTACTTTTGGTCACTTATAATCAGCCTTGTCCAATATTTCCAAATTTAAAACACATATATAAGTTATTTATTCATCCATTATCAAGGGGTGGATGAAACACACTTGACTCCCAAATATCCTAATGAGCATAAACTAAGATCAAGCACAAACAAACTTGCTATAAGACTCTCTTGAGATCCATATACTTTGGAAACTCATTCTATGGTATTCATCCACTCAAATATATAAATACAAAGAACAAATCATCATTCCAAGTCAAGCTAGAGAAAAGGTGCAAGTACAATATCATTGTTGTAAGATCATGGTTATCTATTTAGTTGCACACATTTTATATATCACATCTTGGTGAGGTGACATGTATTTTTATCCCTCTTTGGAGTAGTGGTGACATCTATGGTACACAGGGGTTCTTATAACCCATCTAATGTTTGTTTTTATAAGACTTGTTGGCCATCTATGGTTTTGAATGTTCAATTAGCTATATAGTTAGTATCGAAAGGGTTGGAGATCAAAATTTACATATAGGAGTAGATTATAAGATAATACAGACCTATAAAATATCAATACTAGAGGATCGTAGGGATAAGAGTGTATGAAAAGGGCCATTATGGGGTACGCTTTGTACCATGTCATCCACTTTGTTCTATGAAGTATTTTGGGATATAGTTTCAACAACGAGGATTTATTAGGTCATTTCCAACTTTTTTAGTCATTAGACCAACTTATATCATTAAACAAAGAAAAATATCAGCTAATTCATCTTCTCTCTCTCATTATAAGTTCTTTGTTTCATTATCTATCATTATCCATCATTGGTTATCATTGCTTAGTGACTGTTTTTTATATTTATGTAATTAGCCTCGAAAACTAATTGATTAGGATAATCTACCATTAGTTACTACCCCTATAAGATATTAACAATGTAGTTTGAATCAATTAAGTACCTTATTAGAGATACGAGTGTGATGTATCACATACACATGGTGTGTATATGCTCCTAGAGAAGGGATGAAGTCACAAGTTGAAGGATATTTATGTATTATATGAGGGCTATATCTAATACCTTGTCATGTGATAGTGGTAGGAAACATAATAGGCTCATTAATACCTTGTGCATGTATACCAATTCATTTCCTATTAATTCCTTTGTTGTAATTACTTATAGCTAGCCCCATATTGGTGGAAGGGAGTTGTAGACTCTATAGTATATGTTTTCCTAGCCATAGGAATATAGATTCATGTAAGGAATATATGTTTCCATATTTTACATTACAACATAGTACTTTAAGGGTTTATTATCCATAGGGAAAGTTTATATGGAACCTTGATAAGGGAATTTTAAGTAGGTTTCAAGGGTGGATGGGATAATGCACATGTCATGTATCCATGGTTTTCCTAAGAACATATTAACATTAAGATCATTAGGCAAAACTTAAAATATGGTATCAAAGGTTTGATTTCCCAAGGCAATTGGAAAGGTGATTTTCCTAAGTACCTGCAAAGTATATTATCAAAGCCACGTATACTCATATAAAATGGGTAAAGATAATCTAATGATATGTACAACCTATCAAGGAAATATATGTTGCAAACATTGGTCGTTGAGAAATTATACACAAGCACACATTTAATTGATGTTTTTTTATTCCTTAAATATATAAGGGGAGACCAATATCTATAATATTTTAGGGAGGGATATATTTCATACCAAATGATATGATCTCTTTATTGAAGTGTAAATTATTCAAAATACATTCCACACATGGGAGCCCTATGTCATTAGGAAGCATTATGAATTACAATATTATATGAATAATATCCTTACATGTAGGGGTACATTAAAGGAATTTAATAAGGGAGATTGTAATATTGGTATAAAAGGTCATGAAACAATGAAGGAGAATAAATCCTAGAATAAGAAAAGGAATAATGCACCAAGTAGAAAATAGAATTTTGAATTTTTATAGACCATAAAATAGAAATACAATAAGTGGAGGCTTAAATATTCATAAGGGTGATCCCAAAGTTAATAAGAAATGTAGGTCCAAATGTGATTTTTATAAGATAGTGATATTTATCGAATTGATAAAACACATATAAATAAAAATATACGAAGAATTTTTATGAATCAAAATTATGTTTTGAAGGACCTCAATGTGATCAAAAAAACATCTAATATATTTTCAATTAATTACATATTATCTTTTTATTCCCTTGTTAAGGTAAATAAACATTTTGGATTTAATGGCTCTAAGAACACTAAATTAATACTAGTGTCTTAGTAGTAATAATGGGAATGTCCCTAGTGTGTGGGACATAGGATCTTTGGGAAAGACCTCTAGAGAAATATGGATTCTTGACCACACTACTCTATGTTACCTCTACTATAAACCTAGCTTAAAAATTATAGAAAAAAGAGAGAATGAAACATATAAAATAAGCATGGTGAAGCACTAAGAAGTATGGGGATCAATCTCCCTCTTACTTTCAAAACACAATGAATTAAAAATTTTGAAATTACAATCCACACAAGATAAAACACCTTGAAACAAAAGGTAAGAGAAAAAATTACAATGCTAAAGGGAATATATAAGTCACAATAAACTTTTCATTAAAATTTGATTATGTGAAATCTATTACAAAGGAAGAAAAAGGAATTGGAAGGCTTGTAAAGATCTTACAAAGAGGTTTGAGGAACAAAAAAGTATCTTTGGCACTCAAAAGGGTATAATAAATTTTCATTTCAAGTGAGAGGACCCATTTACAATATTACAGTTGTATATATATAGAGAATAAAATAATAGGTGGGAGAAGATAGAAATGGAGAAGAGAACAAAGAATAGGTTGGTACCTTCTTTCTTTTTCCCATCCATTTTCTCCCATCTCGGCATTGAAGCTCATAAAGTTTTGTAAAAATAAAAATATATCACAAACTACCTCCAATAATATTTTAGAATCTTTGTTGACATTTTGATTCTCCATTTATTTCAATCACCACTAGTGATGACCTCGAACAACCTCTACCTAAATATAATTCAATTCATGAAAATTGTGTGCCTTGGTTACATTCATTACTGATAACCACTCTTTTATTATGTGCACCTTTTTGGTCCCATTAAAAATATAGCTTGGGATATTAAAAAGCCCAAGTAAACAAAATCCCCATGCATAAAGCTACATTTCTTAATGTTCACCAATAATTTATCCTCTTACAAGTGTTTCATTACTCTCTGCATAGATGATCCAAGTGATCCTCATTTGTCCTACTAAACACTAGTATATCATCCAAATATACGATCAAAAATTTCCAAGGAATGGATTCAAAATTTCATTTATCAGCCTCAATAAATTATATGATGCATTTTTCAACCCAAATGACATGACTAGCCATTCATACAAGCCTTCCTTCATTTTGAATGTTTCCTTCCACTCATCTATTTCCCTGATGTGAATATGACATAGCTACTCTTCAAATTTATCTTACAAAAATATCATGCACTACTAAGTAATTCCATCAAATCATCCACCCTTGATAATGGAAATCTATACTTGATCATGATCTTTTTGATATCTCTTAAATCAGCACACATGTGTCATTCTCCTCCTTTCTTTTATGTTAGAATTGTGTGTACCAAACATAGGATAAAACTTTAAAGAACCATTTCTATGTCCAATGGCTCTTGCACTTGACATCTCAACTCCACATTTTCCTCGGGGTCATTCTATACAATGAAAAATTTGGTGAACTTAATCTTGGTATAAATTCAATCGGTGGTGATATTGTTAAATGGAAGTAATCCTTGTGGAAATTCCTCTATCACTATGTCCATAAACTTGTTCAAAATTCTCTGCACTTTTTAGGATTTTCCGCTTCCTTCACATAATTTTCATGCACTTAATTTAAAAGAAGTTCATAACATGATTTATCTTCCTCATCATCTCATAGGAATTATTTTTCGATGCTAATAAAAGTCTTTTGTAAGCTCCACTATGCACTTCACTTTCATCATTTTCCTTCAAAGGTGAAAAATTAAATTTCTCCCATGTTTTTCAATGCAAATAAAATTTATGTTCCCATCATGGATATAATTTTAGTAATATTTCAGTTTCTCCCTATAAATAGATTAAAAAAACATCCATCGACATTGCATCACATAAAACTTCATCGTAATATTTTCCGGTTTGGAACTTGAAAAAAAATCATTCACCAAAACCTAATGAACCTTCTAACAAAGAAACTTTATAAGGATTAGGATGTGTAATCATCTTCATTACTAACTTCTCAACCATTTCATAAGAAAATAAGTTTTTGTGCTACCACTTTCAACAATCACCTTATAACACTTACATCGACTTGTATATGATTCGGTATAAATTTTTATGTTGCACATGCTCATCCTAATTTTGTGCAATTTAAAAAAATCCTTATCATTAGACATTATCCACACTCTATACCTTAAGAATGTTTGATATATCCTACTGATTCTACATCACACTGTGCTACATGCACACTAGATTTTATGTACCTACTTATTACATCATTTTTCACACTTGGATACTAATATGCACAATGTACTACCATTCCACACTTAAAATATTCTAAATATTCATCTTCCCCTTCCTTGAATAAATATATTATAAATTCTTAATGATTATGACACCCCTTCTTGCCACACACTACCTTGTGTATGCATCGTGTATGACCGCACTCGTCCTCTTATAAATTGTTATATCCATGAATGATGCTACCTCTACCATGCACATTACAAATTATTTTTTGAGATACACTATGAATCTTGCATTACAACATTTATCAAACTTTTAAGCTAGATGATAAGCATCTTCCATAGTATTAATGTACATAATAATTATCTCCTCTTGAATTTTTAATCTCAATCCATTTATATATCTCATGAAATTTTCTTTTTCTACTTCGGTATGTCTATACCTTATCATGATCTGGTGAAACTCCTCCATGTAGTCCTTGAATAAAATATCCTTTTGCTTTAAGTTTTTAAAATTATTAAATAAACTCATTTGATAATCATAAGGTTGGAAATTACTCTTCATCTTGGAAACCATTCTATCCCAATGCACTATATTATCTTTTCCTCTTCTCATTTTCTCATTTTGGATTTCTTTCACTCATAGGGTTTTATTCTCTTTCAAAATAAAATTTATACCTTGACTCTATGTGGTTCATTGATCTCTTCAAACTCAAAGTATTCTTGGTCGATACACTATCTCTTTTGGCTCCAATATTCTAAATAAGGATGGAACATCCATACTTGTTCCTTGAATCATTTTAGAGATATCCCTCAAGATTTATGATTCTCTTACATCAATAGATTCTTCTTGTTATTCCTCACCTCCAATGGATCCTTAATTTTTGTACCTCATACTTCTTCACCATCACTTTGAGCTTCTCAAACCACAAATCCTTTTTTCAATCTTCTTTGACAACATCAATCCTAACCTATACACTCAATTCATTCATGAATTTTTTCATCACACCCATGATTGTTACATTCACTACACCTCCATTGACAGATCTTCTTAGTAACATATTTGATTCTTTGACTAGTTACCTCACACTCGATGATCTACGAATACTCACACTTCTCTAAAATTATTTATAAGATTCTTAGTTTTTCTCTAATACCACTTTGTGGCTATAGTTTAGTCAGAATTTGTATCTCCTCTCTGGTTTTGAATCCTTAAATATTTCTCATAAAACCATAAAACCCTTTCAAATGAGACATTGGATATTCCTTTATGAGGTGCTCCTCCTAATATTTCCACATTTTTAATTATTTTTCAAAAATTTCTTCATGGCCCACTCAAACTTAAATTCATTTTTTTCTCATTAATGAATTTGAACTACCTTAGTCTAGTAGTTGAGAAATCCATCTATAAGAATCTATGTCATTAGTTTAGTCGGCAGTTTGTCCCCTTATCTTACATGTATGCTACATGTTAGCATCCACCTAAGCCCTTTGTCATTCTCTAATTTTTTTCTTTTATCCTTTCACTCTAAAGTTTAATCCCTAATTTTCTTAGTTTCCCACATTGAAACTTTAGAAAGATATATGTACTCATATTGTTCTATCATACAATCCACATGTTGAACCTTTGCATAATTCTTAAATTATTACATGTTTATCCTTCAATAAAATTGTTGCATATTTTTGCATGTATACTTTGTCACAATCCTAATGCACACCAATTCTACCACACACCTTGCACTTATCCAACCATCTCACAAAAATTCCCCATTTTTATATGAAATTACAAAAACATTTTGACATACTTCCTTTTCTTTGTTAACCTTTTACACACATGTACACTTAGCCAAAATTCCTAAGTTGTGTAGAATTAAAGTAATCTGTTGATGCTCCCAAATCACACCTCTCTTAATCCCATTAATCTATATATTTTCCCATAAATTTAACAATAGGTTTATGCGGTTAAGGATCAGCTTCTTCATCAAATTCGGAAGCTATGACACAATTTCCTTTAGTAAGACTTTGATCATAAGTTTCAACATGAAAATTAGATGTAGGATAGGATCTAATAGTAATCCTTGTGTCATAAATTATTTTTAGATGCATGTGATACCAATTAGAGTACAAATATATTTTAAATATCATTGTGAAGTATTTGGATAAACATATGGAAAAGTTAAGGGATGGTCAATGAATGAATGGTTTGGGTAATTGTAATGTTGGGTCATGTGTACAAGGTCATAATTAGGTTTTTTATGAGTCCTATAGATTTGAAAACAGTAACATCAAGTTGGACTACCCCTTTATTGAAAAAATATATAATTTAATTCTAGAGTCTCAATAATTTTATCGGGCATGATGGAACTACTAGTACACGAGTCAAAATGTAATTGTGAACTAAATATTTTCTAATAATCAAAGACACATAAAATGGATTAGTTTTTGGTGCAAAAATTCCTTTAGGCATATTGGATTTATAAAGGTTGATTGGTACTGAATTCACCTCCTTATAACCCCTCTAGGGATATTCTAATCATATCAATACTTCAGTAGACACCAAATTTGTGTCTTACGACCCCTTGTGACCCGCATCCCATTTCGCAACCTAACCTCATTACCTAAACCTTACACAATTATTTATTAATTACCTCATAATTGATAAATCCACATCACCTTACCCGCCACCTCACTTTGCCACCTCATCATGACCTAGCCCTAACCCTAAACTAACCTAATTAAGGCCCGTGACTTGGTCTAGACTCACATCCATAACTAATGCCTCCTTACTCGCACCCAAAGCCGACCTTCTAGCCACTTGACCAAGCCCGCAACTGATCTCTCGGGAGAAAAGCAGGGAAGGTGGGCTATTTTACTAAAAATAGCCTACTTTTTCCTTACCGATGCCGGTTCCTACTCGACCGCCGTCGGTTACGCACGTAACCGCCATCGGTTCCCTATAAATGGGCTCCCAAACCAAAACAATGGATCAAAATTTCATTTTGGAGATCGGTCAAAGGATTTTGGATCAACAGAGAGCATTGCGGCGAGGAACGAGTCGAGATCTTCACTTGACAGAGCGAGGCGAGTGGAAATACCGAGAAGTGTTTACTGACCAAGTAGATCAACTTGCATCTTTGTCAAAACCAATAAGTCACATATTGCATGTCCTCTGTTATAACATTTCTTATGCTCTGTGAATTTTAGTCCTCCTAAATCCATCTTTGAATCCTACTACCCAACGTGTCATTGCATCTAAGCTGTTATTATTTTGCTTCTAATCATCCCATTTCCTAATATCATCCATAAACCAGCCTTACAAAACACCATAGCTACCAAGAAGATCCTAGAACCCACCGGTATCGGTTATCGATAGAACGGCATCGGTTATCGATGCCGGCATCGGTTCCTCGATCAAAACGAGAAAACCAGCCTTTCCCTACCCGGTTCAACGAAACAATTTGATTGATATTTTGCGAGTCTTTTGTGTTAATTCATATTGGTAGAGGAACCACCACCTTCAAAAGGAAGTTTTATATTTCTGGGCCCAGGCAGTTCCTCATTTATTGTCTAATTAAAATCTTGTGGTCTTGTGTTCTTATTTGCAGGTAGTCCTTCCAAGACAAAAAGGAGTTCTCATGATCAACCTAATCTTTTCTACTGATGACGCGCACACCATCTCGACATTCAAACAGGTATTCCTCCTAACCCTAACCTCATCTGTTTCTAAAAGGAATGAAAGGATAGAAGCAACTCTATTCCCAGAAGCCGAAACATTCCGAGTGAAACATTTTGGCACGCCGATGGGACCCATTTTGGGTTTCTTTCTCTTGCTTATTTTCATTTTAGGAAGCATATTTCTTTGTTCTTTGCTTTTGTTATATATTTCGTAAAGAATTTTCTTGCTTTCCTAGTTTCGCATTAGTGAAAGTCATCTCTCTTGCTTCATCGAACATAATTTTGATTTGGGTTTAAAACACATGCATTGCATTCTGCTTGTTGTTCTTGATTCTAGTGAACATAGATTAAGTAATGGTCATACACGTGGGGTGATATCCACGGTATTGACAGAAATTAACCCTAGTTTCACTTTGCACAACACATCCGAATCACTTCACCATTAACACAACAGCTCAAACATCCCCCTTTTCGCATGGTATTCCTCCGCCCGATTGAGGTAACCTTATAAGCCAAAACAAACTTGACATTTCCCCTAGGTCTTGTTGTTTAGGATTCTGACATCATCTTACGTCTAAAGGCATAAGCCCACGATAACTAAAATTAACCCTAGGATTAGTCTCTGGATTTGCGTGTGCATCTTGCTTGTTTTCAAATTCTGTTTTCTCTGTCATACTTTGTCTTCTGTGATCAATAAGTTGATAAATATACTCAACGTTGCTAAAAATCAAATTAGTAGCCTTTTATATCTTCTTATCCTAGACTTTTGACACCGGCATCGGTTAAGGGACCGACGTCGTTTGCTCTGTGACCGACACCGGTTAGTAAACCGATATCGGTTACTGTCTTCATCAGCCCCTGACAAACCAGCAACTTGCCAAATTCATCATTCTGAGGTTGTTTTTGTTCTTGATAGATTGAAACTTTCCTGTGTGTTCTTGTCCATGGTTGTCATCACTCGGAAGCAAGCCGCCGCCATGGTTTCACATGCCTGCTCTGTGTCTTTGCCTGAATCACCCCCTTCACATTCTATAGGGAACCCTACGGACACCAGTGAGATCCCCCAAATTCCTGTAGGAGACAAGGACTTTGCCAAATTTTTGGATGCTAATCCCAGTAGCTGTACAATACTATTTGTCTCATGCCTGACCGTCGCGATGGTCGGCTCCTTATTGGAATGCCTATTAGTATAGCTGCTCATTTAGCTCCCACTCCTCCCGATAACAACTTTGCCTTACTTCTGCATCTCTAGCCCCGTCTCCCGATCCAATGGCTTCGAGAGGTTCATACGACCCGATTAGCTTTCCTTTGGTTAATCTTGGACCCCACATATCGTTACCACCTGTTGCCCCTACCTCATCTCTCTTTCAGACCACTCCATTCATGACTTACTCTCTGCCACCTATTCACACGAGCTTTCCTTCTCAAGCTCCGCCTACCTTTTCATTCCCATACACGTATCCAGTAACCTCAACACCTTATATGGGACATCCCTATTACATTGCTCCAACATACTCATCCTCCATACCTTATCAACACTTAGCCCCACCATTGTCAATGGAAGCCCTTGGTCCAACTTGCCTCCGTTTACCCACAATCGCATCATCATTTCATCCAACCCACTGATTTCATCAAACAAATGATGGACAAAATGCAAAACCTGGAGGCTTCTGTTTCGGGAAGTCGTAGCGCCTTGACATACGAGCAAGTTTGTCGGGAGCCCATTCACCCTTCTGTCCCCCTTCATTCATATCCTCCTCAATGGGAGTTGCCAAAATTTACTCGTTTTAATAGTAAAGAGGATCCTCAACAACACTTGCGATCATTTAGACATGCTTGTTATTTGATTGCCCATGATGACGCCTTGTTACTCCGCACCTTCCCCATGTCCTTATCAGGACCCGCCTTGGAGTGGTACAGTGCTTTAACCCAAGCACTCAATCTTCTCTTTTAACCAACTAGCCCAATCTTTCTTGGATCATTTCTCAATAACATTGCCAAGAAAGTATCTATCACCGACCTCTATGCCATCAAGACAATTTGAGGCGAATCTATCGCAGATTTCGTTGGACGATGGCGGGGCCTTATCAACCAACTTACGTATGCCTTGCCTCAAACCGAACTTATCGAACTATTTACGCGGGCTGCGCTAAGCACATCTCCCCTACCCTCCAAATTCAAACTTTCCGCACATTCGACGAGGCCTTTACCATGGCTCGGAAACTAGAAATTCGAGCCTTAGAAGAAGAGAAATTGCGGTTGTGTAACAAAAACCCCAATTTCCGAACTCCTGATTCTACCAACAAGCCAAACACCACCACTCCTCTCGCATCCACTTCTTCTAAATCAAAAGGAGCTGTCCACTTGTAATGGTCAAATCTCAAACACCGTCGATACTCATGAAAACCACTTATAAGTACAAAGCCGAGCCCATCAATTACACTCCCTTGGGAGAAACTTATGGCGTCATCCTGGAGAAATTGCTCAAAGCTGGGGCTATCACCTTGCCCCCTGTTAAACCTCACTCTGGGTTTGACTCCACCCATGCAATACCTTCTGAGTACAAAGAAAATGACTTTTGTAACTTTCACCACGTAAAGGACATAGTCATGAAAGCTGCAAGATGTTGAAAAACATAGTGCGGGAAATGGTTGATGCGGGGATATAACCCTCGATAATCCTAACGCCCCTGCTAACCGAAATCTGAAAATTTTCAACAAGCCATTCCCGAATCACTCGTCCATGATAACGTAAACCAAGATATCTTAGCCGAGGAGAGTGTTCATGAGATCCATGCGAGTCTTGATTCTCGGCCAAAAGCCTATATTGAAAATTTTTTGAATCAAGCCTCTCCACCAACACGGGAGTCGAACCTCCTTCACCACCATCAAGCCAAAGTGAAATCATTCCTTTACCCATAAAAGAGTTAAGCTGCCGGACTTCTCTTCTCATCGATGAGTCTTCTTACACCACATCCCTCAAGGTGTGAGCGGATGTTATCTAATTTATCTATTTCCCAAACGTCCCCTTCTACCGCTCTTGCTTGCACAAGAGGAAGGCTCGCCACTCCTTTTGACATCCTTAGGCGAGAAATATCTTACACTTGACATCACCACATTCTTTAAACATGACGGATCCCCTCAGGCACGCCCTCCTACCTATTAGTCCCTCATCACCTAAATCTTTTCAACGACCAGGTTGACCTCTTAACATCTATTGATATAGTGCCTCATCTACCTCCTGTGTCACACCCGCGGTGGTGGAATTACAACCCACCTTTCTTCCGTACAAAAATTACAAATCACACTGGAGGTTTGTCATTCCACGGAAGATGAAGACGGGGCCCTATGGGAAGCGTTTGAGTACCCCTTTTTCTACTCAAATGCAAATGGTGATCTGATGTCTCCACCATATACCCGAAGTGTTTACTGAGAAGCTTAAAATGCCCCTGTTCTCACCTTCACCCCCTCACCTCTACCAAATGCCCTATCACTTCTATCAACTTAACCGAGATCTTCCCCTACGCTTGGGACCTCACCGATGCCGAGTCTAACACACCCGCCTAAGCGACTCGATCTATCCAAAAATAAATCCACCCCGCCACCTAGGAGACAAACTCAATCCGTGCCCCTATCACAATCAAAACCATCATCGTCATACCTACCTTCCATATTGGGACCCCATCCCTCTACCTTACATCAATATATCATACCTCCTGCGTTTTCTTCAAAACAACCTACGCCTTCCGCACCTATACAGAAATTCCAGGGTATAGCAAACACCTTCACTCCACGTATCTGTCCACCTATCGACCCTAAACAAATTCCATCATCAAAAGATTTGTTTTCGGTCACTCCTATTTCCCCGTGGTTGTTTTCTGATACCACATCATCTGCGGCCTCATCATCCAACATAGCTTCTACGCCAAAGAAATCACGTTTAGTGAAAACCACGTATCAACACCCCTCGGCTAAACCACCACCCGTGCGAACCAATCATGCCCAAACATTACCAAAACCCGCACAACCAATACCCTCATCCTCTTCCGATTTTGACCCACTCAAAGGATCTTACGCCAAAATCCTTGCTATGTTGGTGGAGAATGCGACCATTTCCCTACCTCCACTTAGACCTTATGACCCGTCTAAACCCCGACCTATGGGTTACGATGAGTCTAAAATCTGCGCTTATCACCGCACACCAGGACATGATGTGGAGGGATGCAAAGCTCTAAAAACCATCCTTCGTCAGTCACCTCTCCCGGATAGAAAGATTAAGAAAGACAACTTACGAAGGGAGAGACCTTTAGTTTCCATTCCCTCTCTATACCATCTGTCCCCGCCTCACCAAGATCTATCATTATTCTGACCCCACCTCTTGAAGACCATGAGTTATCCCAACCATCTTCCTCATCTCAGGTCTACGAGATTAATATGATTAGTGTCGCTACTCGAGGGCAGAAAAACAATGGGAAAGCAAAAGAAAACACACCTGCGGCATCTCTTTCTCCGTCAAACATCCCGATTGCACCACCACCTAAAGTGGTCATTCGCGAGACCCTATCCGTCTCTAATGGCATTGCCCACCGAAATATGATTAAACGGCTTCACCAATCACCCGTAAAAATGACTTTGTATGATCTCATTCGGACTTCGAATCTCATCGACAAGCTCTCGTTGAGATCCTTGAGGATAGAGGTTTTACCTAATGAAACCCTTCCTGTCGCCTCCATTCTAACACCCGATCACGTTGCCTCTCTCACTAAACACCCCACTACCAATCATTCTCTCTATACCACAAGCTGCTGCAGTTAGTTTCTCTGAAGATGAAATTGTTGACTTTGGTACAGAAGACCCTGACCCTGCCCTTTTCATTTCCGCTTACGTCCGAGACATTCGAGTACGTCGGGTTATGATTGACGGAGGTGCTAGCCTAAACATCATCTCTTCAAAAGCCTTCCAACAAATGAATATCCCTTCTAGTTGCATGTGCCGACCCCATCATGTTGCGGTCATTCAATGACGCTATTACTTCTACCTTAGGCACCGTGATCCTCAACATTGGGTAGGACCACGTACTTTACCCGAACTCTTCTATGTCTTGGAGGAGAGTTCGATATAATATATTCTTTGGGTCGTCCTTGGATCCGAGCCATGGGATGCGTTCCTCAACATTACATAGATGCATAAAATTTGAGTACGAGGGAAGTCCTACACCGTAAAAGCTGACCCTCCCCCTTTAAAACCTGTAATATGTTATACCGCCCTAACGATGTGCTTATACCAATCAAGACACCCATACATTCAACCTAACCATCCTCTTGAATGTACCTCAACCATCCACCTCAACCGCGCTTACGCCTTGGTGATGAAACCACCATCGCAAAAACCACTTCCCTTCCGCATGACTAACATTCCAACCTCAGACCCCTTAGTAGATGTTTTTGGTGCCTTACTGTTTGGGGAGTACCGCCTATATAACGTTAGTTCTTTCCCTACCCGCGGGAGTACGGACAATTACATGCACATCCCACCTACGACCGTCGCGTGGGGAGGTAATCTCTTACGGACCACCCCATTGCCGCACTAACCTAACGTATGGGGGTGTTGGCGCATCCTCCATTATCCCTGAACCTCCTCTTGGTGTGGTTCCCTTCGATCCGATTTTCAATACTTGACAAATCGTCGTTTATCCCTCACCTTCTTGACTGTTTGTGCGTGGAAGGCTTTGGTTTTGGCCTTTACGAGAACAAGGCCGACATACACTCATTCCGTGACTACCCGTAAACATAATGATCGCGGTGGTCTCGGTTTTCCTGAAACACCTACACGGGGAGACACCTCCTGTCAATTTGTATCTGGAAGAAGAAGGCGTCGCCCCTACCAAACCATCATCACCCACTTTGCCATCATCACCCACGAGAATCTATAGACCACTGAATCCATCCCTCCTAACTTTTTTTTTTTTCATAAATGCTATCTTCATAGGTCCTCTCACTTATCAACGCGATAATGAGGACCCATCTTCTCTTCCCCTTCTGTATCCAGACATGATCGAAGAGGATTCGCCTTTGATTAATGTTGTTGAATGCCGGGATGATGACTCCATCCTCACTTACCTTGGCGCGGATGATTCTTATATTCAATGAGCCTTACCATCGAAACCCAAACCATCTTTGAGCAGATCTACCATAGAAATCAATATCCACATGGAGGAGGATCCTCACATTGTGAAGATTGGACAATCCCTTAACACATCAGAACAAGCCGCCTTTACTACCTTTCTCCGTGCTCACAACCAAGCTTTCGCATGGTCTTATGCTGACATGCCAGGAATTGATCCTACCATTGCCGTCCATAACATCACCTAAACCCCGATTCCAAACCAGTCAAACGAAATTGAGAAAAATGCATCCACGCATTGCTCTCTTGGTGAAGAGGAACTCCAGCGACTCCTTTCTGTTTCCTTCATCTTGCCTATCGACTACCCTCAATGGATTTCTAACATCGTACTGTCACTAAAGCGGCAGGGGACTTCGGATATGCAGATTTCGAGATCTTAATCTCGCTTGCCCCAAGGATGACTTCCCTTACCTAGCATTGACCAACTTGTTGATCTAGCTGCAGGTCATGAGATGCTCTCTCTCATGGATGGCTTTTCGAGGATCTGACCAAATTTTGGTTGCCCCTGCCGATCAACACAAAGCGCCTTCATAACTCCTTGGGAACCTTACATTATCGTGTCATGCCATTTGGCCTTAAGAATCTTTGGTCTACCTATCGGCGGGCTATGACCTACATTTTCATGACATTATGCACACTATCCTTGAAGATTATGTCGACGATCTTCTCGGCAAGTCTAAACATCGTAGTGAACATCTCGATGTTTTAACCATTATTTTTGATGCTTTGTTACAATATTACATCCGCCTTGACCGAAGAAATGTGTCTTTGGTGTTCTTTAGGAAAACTTCTTGGCTTTATCGTCTCTTTGCGTGGCATTGAGGTCGATCCATCTAAAGTCAAAGCTATCCTAGAAATGCCCCCACCCAAAATCTCAAACAATTGCGTAGTTTACAAGGTAAGCTCGATCTATCCGGCGTTTCATCTCCCGACTCTCGGATCGGTGTCGACCTTTCCATCACCTCCTTAAAAAGGATATTGCATTCCGATGGGCGAAGAATGTCACCAAGCCTTGAAGCTCTCAAATCCTATCTCTTACATGACCACCGTGCTTATCCCACCCCAGAGCGACCGCCCTTTCTACCTTTACCTTTCCGCCACCGACCCTGCATTTGTAGGAGCCATGCTTGCACATCGTGACTCGAGAATCGTAGTGAACAAGCCGTTTATTATATAAGTCGTACTTTGGTGGACTATGAGACTAGGTACACACATATAGAAAAGTTATGCCTAGCCCTATCATTCGTGGCCACCAAACTCCGACACTACCTTCTAAATCACAAGACTTTCGTCATCACCAATACAGACCCCATCCATTACATGTATGCCAAACCTCATCTAAACCAACGCATTGCGGATGGCTCATGCTTCTCGCTGACCTCGACCTTGAGTTTGTCCACCAGAAATCAATCAAAGGACAAACCATCGCAGACCAACTTGCGGAAGCTCCTTTACCTGGGGAACAATTTACCAATTTCACATTTCCCAACGAACTCATCGCTACTCTTTCCCTCACGGAGGAGTCATACCCAATGACCCTCTTCTTCGATGGATCTAAATGCCGGTAGCGGTGGAGGAGCCGGTGTTGTTCTCATTCCTCTCGACGTTGAACCTATGCCTATTTCATTCTGACTCGATTTCCCTTGCACTAATAATACAGCGGAATACGAGGCCCTTGTTACAGGTCTCCAAGTTGCATTACACTTAGGCATCAAATCTATCAACATTTTTGGCGACTCTCAATTGGTAGTCAATCAAGTTATGGGCATCTACCAATGCAAAAATGAGGAACTTCAAAAATACAAACACTACATGGATTCACTTCTAGCCTTATTTACTCACTATTCTATACAAACCATTCCACGCTCCACTAACAAATTTGCGGACACTATGGCTTGCCTAGCCTCGCAAATTCCCGCCTGTTGACTCTGAATTATTCGTTGTGGTCCAGCAACTTTTTGCCCCATCCTATTCAACCCCGGTAGTTTGTATGATAAATACTGTGTCTACTAGTTCGCAGGATACTTGGTATCACCAATTTCACGATTATCTTACAATCTCTGTCCTCCCACCTGACCTTACTAGTAACGGCAAACGTGCTTTTCTTAAAAGTGTTTCGCGTTATGTTGTCATGGGGGGACTCCTCTATAAACGTGGCTTTGATGGCATCCTCCTTCCATTTGTCTAAGCGGCGCGGAGGCCACTCATACCATCCAGCGGGTCATGAGCGGTATTTGTGGTGGACATTTTAGCGGCCTTGCCAGTGGCCAAATGAATCCTTCGCCTTGGTTATTATTGGCCTACTCTCAATAACGGCTGCTTTCTACGAATATGTTAAGCGTTGTGTTATGTGTCGACAACATGCCAACCTTCAACATACTCCTAGCCACCCGCTCCAGTCGCTCGAGATCTTTGGCCCTTCTCATGATGGGGTTTAGACCTTATTGGTGAGATTCACCCGACCTCTTCAGCGTCACCGTTGGATAATCACAATGACCGAATATTACACAAAATGGGTGGAGGCTATTCCACTCATTTCAATCAAAAAAAAAAAAATTGTCGAGTTCATTAACCACCACATTATATCATCGTTTTGGTGTTCCTCATCGCACGATAACGAGATAATGGAAAATCTTTCAAAAACAAGTTGTTTGAGACCTTTGCGAAAACTTTGGTATCAAACTTAGTTTCTCATCACCCTACTATCCACAAGCCAATGGGCAAGCCGAGTCCTCTAATAAAACACTAACCAAAATCCTCATGAAAGTTGTCAATGAATCCGGAAGAAATTGGCACGATCACATTCCCTTTGCCCTTTGGGCTTATCGTACTAGCATTCGTACCTCTACTAATGCCACACCTTTTTCTTTGGTATACGGTACCGAGGCTGTTTTGCCTCTCGAAATACAAATACCCTCCCTTAGAATATCTCTTGGGATATTCTCACCAACGATGATTTCCGCCAAGAGCGGTTAGCCCAATTGGAGCTTCTTGACGAACGCCGTCTTACAGCTCTTGATCACCTTCAAATCTATCAAAAACGCATTAAACGTGCTTATGATAAGCGACTTCATGAGCGTACCTTTAAGGTTGGTGATCTTGTCCTCAAAGAGAATCAACATGTAACCAAACTAGAAAAGAGAAAACGTGGAAAATTTGCTCCCAATTGGATTGGGCCTTATATAATCACTCACACCTATGGATCAGGTACTTATCGTTTAGCTTCGCAATGGTAAACTGAGCTGAACCCCATAATGCCTTGCATCTTGACCATTCTCTTGTTGAAATTAGTGTTATATCACTTCTTATCTACCTACCGCTCATCCCTTGAGCTCACTTACCACTACATACACTCTGTTTCCTATACCTCATAATAACAATCAAGCTCACATAGTTTGATTCTCACCTCCCCTTGATGATGCCTTCCCTTTTTAGTCTAGTCCATGACTTCAAAGTATTAAAATAAGCCGTATTCTTATGGGATTTTCTTGAGTCAAACTTCCTACTAAACTAGATGCTTCACGCCAAAAGAACATCTAGTCATCTAAATTAAATATATTTGCTCCCTCGAAGGACAGACTACTATATGCCGAACTATTGCTTTGCTATTATATATATATAATTGCTCCCCAGAAGGACAGCTATGCATTAAAATCATATCTCTCTACTATAAATAAATTTGCTCCCTCGAAGGACAGACTATACACGGTCGGCCTTTATCAGAAGCTTCTCGCATTGATCGACCGTGAAGACCTCAAGAATAAAACAATCAATATCCCTTGTAGACTTCCCGCATCGATCGGTCTATATTTGATAAAATAAAAGCCTCATTCAAAAAACTTTTGAGTCATGGACTTGTCTATTTAGGGTAGGTTCTCTTTTGTCAGAACACTCACTTTGTAATGAGTTCTCCGTACCTCAGCTATATCATCCACCTCACCTCACCATCTGTTTCAAACTCAAGGGACGTGACGTACACCTGATATATTGTGATCATACAACTCTTTTCACCTATTGACTTCTCATCTATGCACGGTACCTAGGGCTTCAGGCTCGTTCTACGTTGTGTGGTTTGTTTAGCTCTTTTCACCTACGAAGCACTCTTTCCGCTTTGCCTCGCATCTAGGATTGTGTGTTGATCTTAATCAGGACATGATTCCCTTCTACTTGGGTAGGCTAACTTTCGCTTCCCTTATACCTTTTACAACATCACCAATTCATTACCAACACCATCAACCTTACCTTTACTAATCTTAATATTTTTACCAACCAACCAATTGCCTAAACCGTACCAAATTGCACAATTCACCTCTCCACGATCCTAAGGAGAACTACATCGATCGAGGCCCCTCCTTGCTTTGTGCAAAAAGGGCTATGTAGTGGCACTTCGGAGACATGGGGTCTCCCAAGGTTAGCTCGACCATCCCCTACCATAACCTATCATGTGTGGTAAATATAAATATTTTTGTGTATTTCTATTTAATCACATTCCTCTTTATCCTTTTTCAAAACACCGAAAGTCAAAACGAAAACATTCTTATTATTATAACTCAAATCAACATACATATCTCGTTTTATTTAGATGTTAAACAAATACATCTTCTCTATCATCGACACATAGGTCGGTACTCTTATTTATTCTTATACCTTGCTAACATTTACTCAGACCCTCACGCCTCATCCCGAACTAGGTGATGATCGTGATCGTCGACCCCTCTCGTCGGGCCTCTCTGTCCTCAAAGGTACCATGGCTATTGGTACCACCCACTGATCTACCAATCTCTCCTGTAACATATGAATACGCCCTCTCGCATGGAGGACTCCAGCCTCTAGTCTCTCCTTAGTGACTCATGACCACTAACAATCCTCTTGTCTCATTCACCTGCGTTTGGAGCTGCTGAACCAAACGCTGCAGATGATCCCTCTCTGCTGTAATCACCGCTATGTCAGGGTGCTCACGTACACCTCGCAGTTCTGCTACCCACCATAATCTATAGGCCTCTGTCGTTCCTGCATCCATTACCCTGCGATCGGCTGCTACCTCTTCAGGCCCTTCTGGAGGTGTTGGCCGGGGAGGTGAGAATGCTGCCTCGGCGTCGATCCTCATATATGGTCTATAAGCCGGGGTATATCTGCACAAATCAAATTGTCGCCACACGTGATCTATAGGAATCCTCTCATATTCACTGGCTTTGTGCCTTGTGATCCACCTCATTCACTCTACACCCCTTAACTCCTCGGCTATGCTCTCTGTTATCATATAGTTCCCGTAAGGCCTCCAACAGATATCCACAACCGTCACTCTCTCCCATACCTGACTGTAATACTCAATGTCACCCATCACGGCCTGAGATCTTGCCTCTTGTTACCTCATGCGGACCCATCGTCGAATCCCGACCTCTGTACTCCGGTCTCTCTGCTGGAGGATTGGCCTATTAGTCGCACACAAAGCGGTGTGCTCATAGGCCCAACGAGTGTAATAAGTATGAACAATCCAGCGTCGTCTGTGATTTCACCTCAAGCCCATAAACCCCTGTATAGCTCCGCCAAATATGCGGTGCCCATGCAAACGTAGCGTTCCTTTCTACCATCTCCCGGATAACACACATCAATGCCTTTGGAAATCTTCCTCATACGCCTCGGTAATGCATAATACCCTACGCTATCATTAATATCACTTCTTGCTAACCTTGTCTCCTCGGGGTGTGTCTTTGCATACATTACCCCATACGTAAAGGATAAACCTCATTGTGTCAAATCTCGTGCGTATGGACCAAATCTTTCTTTGTTATCGCTCCCGTGCCGCGCTAGGTAGTGCACGATATCTTGGTTCTCTGTAATAGGGAGTCTCAAAATCGAAACACATCTTCGATATTCTTGTCATCTCCCCTGTTGGCGGATAAAGGTATTTGTCTCGGGATTCCATCTCTCAATCAATGCTGTAACATAGCATGGTTCCGTGCGATTCGTGAATAATAGCGGATTCCACTTAACCCCAAACGATTTATCAATGTCCATTCATTTTGGTGTTACATCCGCTCGGATTAAGTGACAGCGTATGGCGGCACACTATCATTCATCCTTAATCCTACCTCTGCTGCATACACCAAAACAACAAACAACCATTCAATCGTCGGGGTTTTTCAAACATTACGGAAATTCCTCCGATGCGGTATCGGTTATACATAACCGAGTATCGGTTGATGGCGATACCGGTTACCTCTTACCACTGAGTCCTTTCATCGATTACATACATCTTGCCTAAAACAACCACCTACGACAATAAATTGCTCGTTTATTCCTCTCTGTATACGGACATACCCGAAACCCTTGATTACCTACCACGTAACACTCACCTCATTTATAACTCTTGTTATCATCTTTTCTTTCTCATATCTACCCACATACTCTCCCCCATCTTATTCACAAACCATGTAGAAATCAAATCACAACCAAAACATTTACCTCTGGGGTTGCAGTAGCTTGAGGTGGCCCTTGTCTTCCCTCTTGTCCCCTGCTGGATGTTTCTCCTCATCCTGCCATTATCACCACTCTTTTCAAATTTGCCTTTCTACTTTCTGAATCTCCGATCGCATTCACCTTCCCAGTCTCTTTTCTTATCACCCAAATCTCTCATACAAATTCCTGTCTCTCTTCTCCTTATCACTCAAATCTCTCATGCAAATACATGTCTCGGTCGTCAAAAGCGTCGCGTTGCGTATTTAACTCTCTGCGCATGGCTCTAAAATTAAAACTTAAGTTGCCACCCTAGCTTTTCTATTTTTAGAAAAGCTCATACCTAAATAACGGTATCGGTTACTTAGCGATATCGGTCTATCATTCTACCGATATCGGTTCCCTAACGATATCGGTTACACCTATCTTTTCTCAACAACGTTCTTTTCTTCATTTCTCACCTAAATTTTTGTCGCGCCCGCCTCTTTTCCTGCATAAACAACACAATTTACCACATTTGTTCATCCACCACATATAGCATTACACTTTCATTAACATCATTTATTTTATACAAATACACAAACCATCAACTACGGATATCAAGCAACTATCAATCTATACATCATTTGGATCCAACTCATCAGTTACATATATCACAATGTCACAAAACCAACAATTCATCACATAACCTGTCTTTCATATATACGTGCAAAAACAAAAACATCAACATCATCCATCTATCAACATGTCAACTAAAACTTATCATACATTATATATTACCAACCATTAACAAAATATTTAAACACATTTTGAACACTGCATGTGGATCAAAACATCATCTCTATATATATACAAATTTTCAAAAATACAATGTGCCCTACACATTGGGGCCTCTGTGATCTCATAATCCACCAAAGCGGCACGCAGGCCGCGATAAGCTGTCAAAAAATCTCGGCTCGGCTCGCATGGTCGGTCCCTCGTATCAAAAATAGATATATACTCGGCTCGCGAGGCGGTATCCACTATCTGACCCCTACTCGGCTCGCGAGGCGGTATCTGATAAATGAATAAATGAATACATGAATAATACATAGGCACATGAGCCTCTATCAATACACCGGTCATGCGAGACCGGTGCCCATCTCTAAATACAAAAACCATGTATGGGATCCTCGGCTCTCCCCACCGCCCTCGGCACCCTCTCCCCGCTTTGGTCCTGTGGTGCCTCTCGCCTCCTGCTGTGACGGACCCACCGGTGTGGCTGCACCTCCTGAGACCTCGGCTCAGGAGGTCTCTGCTCTATGTGCCGCATAGGGCTGATAATCAGCCCGGTACCATCAAGAATATCACGATAGTATCGGGCCTCGCTCTAGCCTCCATGTAACGCTCTCGAGCCACCGTCGATCTTGGGGTTGGTGGTCCCCTGACACCTCTACCGGTGCCCCCCATGTGCTGTGTTGGTCTTCTTTGGTGGTGGTGCTGTGGGTGTGGTACTGTATACACTGCACTGCACACTGTGCTCAGGGGCACAATTTTGTGGTTTGTCTGCATTCTTGGTGGTGGTCTTTGGTACTGTCTTCTTTGCACATACACTGAACACGCACTGTGGGTGTGGTCTTGGTGGTGGTGGTCTTTGCTGTGCACAATGCTGAGCTGGGCTAGCTACCCCCTGTAAGACACCTATCGTACTGTCTGCATGCTAGCATTTGCTGCCCTGTAAGAGCTACACACGACCCACTGGTGATCTCTCTCTCCTATCACTATGTAGCCAAGTGCGGGTGTGTGGCGGTACTATCTCTGCTGCTCTGCTTGACCCACCACACCCTGTATGCTCCGTGCACCCAGCATCATCTACACCCTCACCTGCTGGCCTCTCTGCTACCCAATCTGGATCCAAAGGCTGTGGTGCGGGCGGTGGGGCCTCTACATCATCTCTCTGTCTTGAGGACGGGAGGTGGCTCATCTGTCGCGGCCCCATCTGCTGCGTGCCCCTCTCCAGGGGTATCGCTCGTACTCTCTCGGCCTCCATCCTGCTATATCCAGAATGTGTCTTGGATTAGGCGCAAGTTTGTAAGTGGGCTCCTCTGCCGGGATGGTGACCTCTGTAGGGTCTCCATACAATGTCTCTCTTTGTAAGGCCCTCTGTGAATGTCATAGTATGCCACATCCCGACTGCCATAGCTACTCGTGGTGGCCCACGACCCCTGACCACCTCACGAAAGCCATATCGGTATATGACTGTGTGCCCACTGGCTCTTGGGGTAACCCCTACGGCTTTGATGCATATGATGTGCTCGTATGCCCAACAATGCAACAAAATGTAGAACAAATACCAAATCACCTCCTCCGCGATAGCCCCATAGCTCCTGTATAATTGCACCGGATATCTTGGTGCCCGGGTGTAACAGGTGTGCTCCTCCACCATCTCAGAAGACACCCCATCAATGCTCATGGGAAGCGGCCTCCCTCGAGTCGGGAGGGCGAAGCGGGTGATCCCGACCATCATCAACACATGGCCGGTCGTGTCTCGTGTGATGCGCACGGTACATGTCACCGTACCGATACTTGCGCTATGGTAGGTCGTAAGCGTGGTTTGCATCCCCAAAAACCTACGAGTATCTGTCCATGTGATCTCTGAATCTACTGGAAGCTGCCTCTCCTCGATAGGTAAGCGAAGGATGCGATACACATCCTCGATGTGACGGTCATCTCCCGGTCGGGAGATGGAACACATTGGTGTCGCGGATCCCATCTCTCGATGAGGGCGACCATCGGTGTGATCTCTCTCTATCGCTCTGCCTCTGGACTCCACCGAGTCCCACCTCGCGCATAATGGCCCAATGAGCCGCGGATACGTGTGGCCTCATCCGCACCAACAATGGGGCATCTATCCCGCATCGTCAACTTCGGCGTGCTGCAAAACAACCCACATCCTTAGACCTACTCTTTATTATAACATCTACTTTATCATCTAAACACCTTTTTTATCCCCCGACCATACCCCGACTCTCTACCACCCCCTCTAAGCAACCTACCACCCTAAAAACCCAACACCATCCCACCCAAAACCAACAACAACAAAACCTAAACAAAACACATGCAACCCAAAACCCAACCCTACACCAAACCCTTCTCCACAACCAACCCACACCCACCACAACCCAACCCAGCCACCCACCCAACACCCACAACCCAACCCAAACCCAACCCCTACACCAACCCCAACTCAAACCCAACCCAACCCTACACCAAACCCTTCTCCATAACCAACCCACACCCACCCACAACCCAACCCAAAACCCAAAACAACCAACCCAACCCAACCCCCACTCCCACCCCAACCCAACCCAAAACCCAAAACAACCAACCCCACCCAACCCCCACTCCCACCCACAACCCAACCCAAAACCCAAAAACAACCAACCGACGCGCCGGCCGATACATGACCGACGCCGGTCACCAACACTCCTTTCCCTAAAATTGTGCGACCGATCGGTCGCTTTGTGACCGACATCGGTCTTTGTCTTCTCCGGAGCCGAACCCCATGCGGCCCCAAAACCCATTTTTACCTATTTTTCCCCATCTACCCACCCAAATACCCTAAAAACTTACCCACCTACCCACCTTAGCCTATCTAGCCTATCTACCCTCTCCCTTTTTCAAATCATTTCCATTTTCTCATTATTTCCTAAAAAAGGTTAATTCCTACCCAAACCCCCAATTTAGCATAATACAACCAAATCACCAAATTAAAGAGTTTCGAATCTACCCGAACGACGACACGTCGTCGTGGTGGGATGGGTGGTGGCGGTCCAGCTGGTCCAGCCCCTCCAGCTCCTCCTGCCTGTGCCATGGCTCCAATCCTGATCTGTTGGGTCCCCGGCCAATCAACTGCTGCCTCCTCCTTAATCGGGCCCACTATCAACTCTCTCCGCCAATACAATAGCTCCACCTCACTCAATCAAGCCTCTAATCCCAACTCTCCACGTCAGACAAGTCGATTTGGTTTGCAAATAACAAAAGTGACAATGACAAGCCGTATTTTTCTTTTTATAGGTTTTTCGCCTTTCACCGATATCGGTTTCATTTTGCCCTAAGGAACCGGTATCGGTCCCTTAACCGATATCGGTCATGCAGAATCGACATCGGTTCTCTACCCAACTTTCACCCCATTCTTTGCCCTTATTTACTCCTTGCCTCTTTTTCACCAATATCACCTCTATCCACCTTTGCTGCACACCATTTGTTCACTTGTCCAGCCTGACCTAAGGCCTCAACCTACCTATTCGGCCCGAACTAAGGCCTCAACCTACCTACTCGGCCTGACCTAAGGCCTCAACCTACCTATTTGGCCCGACCTACGGCCTCAAGCTACCTATTCGGCCCGACCTAAGGCCTCAACCTACCTATTCGGCCCGACCTAAGGCCTCGGCCTACCCTTTGGCCGAGGCCCGAGGCCTCAACCTACCCATTTGGCCCGACCCAAGGCCTCAACTACCCTACCCATTAGGCCCGACCCAGGCCTCGCCCTACCCATTTGGCCCGACCCAAGGCCTCGGCCTACATTTGGCCCAACCCAAGGCCTCGCCCTACCCATTTGGCCCGACCCAAGGCCTCAACCTACCCATTAAGCCCGACCCAAGGCCTCGCCCTACCCATCCGGCCCGACCCAAGGTCTCGCCCTAACCATTTGGCCCGACCCAAGGCCTCACTCTACCCTTATGACCTGACCCAGGGCCACCGCCCAACCACTTGGCCTGACCCAAGGCCGTATCACTTCAATACCATACCCACAATCAACGTTTTATTTTATCCATCCATCATGTACCTTTTGTTCAATCGAGCTCACCTGTTCGTGTTTTAGCATGATTAGGGTCCTTGACTTGATCTGTCGACCAACTTTGCCTAGACCTAGACCGTGACGTTTATCTCAACCAAACCAACCATTTGAGTCTTGCCGAACATGCCTAAACGTTCTGTACCTCACTGTTATATACCACGGAGCTACTTCCTATGCCTTGGATACGGGATTATATCACCCTTGTTTGGATAAACTATCGACCTTTGCCTACACATTCTTGGTTTGTTTGTCAAATCATGTACCCCTAAATCGTACTATTGCATGTCAACATGCATCTACTTCCTTGGACCTACCCCACCACCTTACCATCATCTCTCTACAACATGTACCCTTTATCAACCCTATCCACGATTTCCCGTTCACTCAATCGGTGATAGATTTGAGGGGGATTACCTACATCTTTAACATGAGAAACCACTTCATATTATTGTCCGCGCAGCTTTACAGAACAAGCTACATGACAATAAGGGGCTAATGTAGACACCAAATTTGTGTCTTACGACCCCTTGTGACCCACATCCCATTTCGCAACCTAACCTCATTACCTAAACCTTACACAATTATTTATTAATTACCTCATAATTGATAAATCCACATCACCTTACCCGCCACCTCACTTTGCCACCTCATCATGACCTAGCCCTAACCCTAAACTAACCTAATTAAGGCCCGTGACTTGGTCTAGACTCACATCCATAACTAATGCCTCCTTACTTGCACCCAAGCCGACCTTCTAGCCCTTGACCTAGCCACTTTACTAAAAATAGGGAAGGTGGGCTATTTTATTAAAAATAGCCTACTTTTTCCTTACCGATGCCGGTTCCTACTCGACCGCCGTCGGTTACGTAACCGCCATCGGTTCCCTATAAATGGGCTCCCCAAACCAAAACAATGGATCAGAATTTCATTTTGGAGATCAGTCAAAGGATTTCTGGATCAACAGAGAGCATTGCGAGCGAGGAACAGAGTCCAGATCTTCACTTGACAGAGCAGAGACGAGTGGAAATACCAGAAGTGTTTACAACCAAGGAGATCAACTTGCATCTTTGTCAAAACCAGTAAGTCACATCTTGCATGTCCTCTGTTATAACATTTCTTATGCTCTGTGAATTTCAGTCCTCCTAAATCCGTCTCTGAATCTACTACCCAACGTGTCATTGCATCTAACTGTTATTCTTTTGCTTCTAATCATCCCGTTTCCTAATATCATCCATAAACCAGCCTTACAAACACCATAGCTACCAAGAAGATCCTAGAACCCACCGGTATCGGTTATCAGTAACCGGCATCGGTTATCAGTAACCGGCATCGGTTCCTCTGATCAAAACCAGAAAACCAGCCTTTCCCCTACCCAGTTCAACGAAACAATTTAATTGATATTTTGCAGTCTTTTGTGTTAATTCATATTAGCAGGGGAACTGACCACCTTCGAAAGGAAGTTTTATATTTCCTGGGCCCAAGGCAGTTCCCTCATTTATTGTCTAATTAAAATCTTGTGGTCTTGTGTTCTTATTTGCAGGTAGTCCTTCCAAGACAAAAAGGAGTTCTCCGCAGTCAACCTGATCTTTCTCTACGGTACGCGCACACCATCTCGACATTCAACAGGTATTCCTCCTAACCCTAACCTCATCTGTTTCTAAAAGGAATGAAAGGATAGAAGCAACTCTATTCCCAGAAGCCAAAACATTCCGAGTGAAACAACTTCTTGGAAAATTCCATTTGACCGGATATTTCTAGAGCATTCCGCATGGAGACATTAACATTTATTTTCTTCATTTTCTCTACAAAATTAAGTGATGTAAGTGCTAAATTTTGTAAATTGTAGGTAACCCAATATTTATTTTTATTTTCAATCATGGGCCATCATACATTTAAAAATAATTTCTTGACAAGGGGATGAACATTTATGTATTATACAAGCTAAAAAGTTAAAGGGAATTTTGTATACACTCGAATACTTGCGGGTCGTGCTAAGATAGTTGATATAAAGATGATGGGATAATGGTCTAGGAATGTCATGGATAATATAGAGAGGGTATGAAGTGATAAGCGAATGGAAGGATAATGATTTGGGTGATGTGGAAAGATGATTATATTCTAATGGGATTATGAGAGAAAGACATACTCATTAAGGGTAATAAAGATCATATGTACCTTCTTTTGATGGATAGCGCAGTCAAGGATGATGCAAGTATATAGTTCCTAGTCAATTTCATGAACTATGAATGGGGGAATATTGGGTTGGGATATATAAATGAAATGTTTTTGGATGAGCATTGAATCTGATTAGGAAAGGTCCTCTAAGAAATTAATAAAAAGGATATGAGGATAGACACAAGGATAAGACATAATACTCAAATTCATAGGGAAACAACTATCTTCATAAAAGTTATATGTGATGGTTATTATGTGGGGGTCATGGAACTTCACCATAAGGGATTATAAGATTTGTGAAAATGAGTGTAGAGTGAAAAAACCTCTTGTCTCATCTCAACTCATATATCATCTTGGATATTATTTTTCTCCAAAGGAATGATAATATGAGGGAAACATCCAAATCTACCTAAAGATATTTAACTATCTAAATTAATTCATAGTGGGAAATTACTATTTTTGTGTGGTGCTAGCTATGACCAAGAATGTATCATGGATATAGCTTGAAATGGGGATGTATGGGTGAGTTTTCTAGAACATGAGTTGTATGAATGGATAGTGGATAGAAAAATAGATATGTGAGTAGGTTATGGATTCAAATAGAGATGTGTAAGATGTTTTTGAAATGTTTTCTAAAGTGGAATATTTCTATCCTAAAGATCAAAAAATGGTTTATTTGTTTTAAAAAATGAGTTTTGGAATGATGTGGTTACATGATTTGATAATGTTGTGGGTTATTGTTTGGAAGTGTTATGACTTGTTTGAAGTAAAAATTGAAGTATTTATTACACAATAGTTGTGGTTTAGGATTATTTTCCATGTTTTTCTTGGTGTTTTGTTTGCAATTGTTTAAATAAAATTAATAATTAAACTAATTAATTTTTATAAATGAAAATTTTAAATGTAATCTAATTTATTACATGCAATGAGGGTTAACATTTAAAGTATTTTTCACTACTCTATAAATGGTATGAAAATGAGATCTATCTTTCAACTATTTTCAATGAATTTTATAATGATGAAGGTACAAAAAATTAATTAAATATATAATTGTAACTAAAATTCCTTATATGCGATTGAATTTTTCATATCTAAGTTATATGCAAGAGACGATGTGATAATTTCTACTCTAGGTATTTTTTTAACACAAATGAATGAAGTGAGAAAATCTAAACTCTATATACAATTTATCTAGATTGAAACTAAAAAAATGAACAAATATATGATGTAATATGAAGTTCAAGATGAAGGTGGTCTAAACTAATGGAAATTCCAAAGAAAATATAAGGCTAAGTTTATTTTAGTGTTTTTTGGTTTATGAAAGGATTGTATGCAAGTAAGGTTGATCTAAAACCTAAGTACAAATGAACGATCAAACAAAACTAATCCAAAAAAATGATCCCAAGAGTGGGAAGATCCCAAAGAAAGATAGTTTTAAAACCCTAAGCTACAAATAATTTGAAATTCAAAACGAATATAATTCAACCATTTTTTCCTTTCTTTTTCAAAAATTTTAAGATTAAAACTAAGAACTGAAATATATGAAGAGATCTAAGATCAACATACTAAATAAATAAACAAAATAATGTATAAGTCCAACCTCTTTCTATAAAAAGGGATATGATGAATTGTGTTGTTTATACCCTTAGTATAACTATTTTGATATATATTCAATGTGACCAAAGGTGGTAGTGGTAGTGTGGCAAAGAGATATTAAAAGCTAGATGTGGATTAAAATTATAAAAAAAAAAAAAAGATTTGTGGTTGGTTAAGGGATCCGAGAATACTAGTCTAAAACCATTTTTATCCTCTTTTTGAATCATATTAACTAACAAGTTCCTTAGGGATGCTTTAAATGGGAAGAAATCTCCTTTGGGCTTGATATCTCTCTATAGAAGAAAAATATTGGTAAAGACTCTATTCTATTAAAATCTCAAAAATTATAGGGGAATTGGAAATTATTGCATAAATTTTAACTAAAATGAAATTATTTAATCAATCCTTATATCAAATAGAGATAAAATTTTGATAAATGGTCAAGATTGGATTAAGATTGGGTTAATTGGAGTGAGGTGTAGGGATTTGACAAGTAAAATGAGGTCAAATCAAAGAAAAACATACACATGATTGAAAATTATAACCAAAAATCACTTATAAATATCAAGAGGGAAAATTCATGCAAAATGTGATGGAACCACCGGTGTCGGCAGGAGGTAGTTATACAACCATTGTGGCATGAGACAAAACTATCAATGGGTAAAAATGGATAATTTTCACAAAAATAGAACCACCATGATAAAAAGCATAATTTTCGTGGTGTGAGTGATAACTACCATGACGATTACATATACCACAATGGTCTCATGACAAGTGACCATGGACTTTAAAAAGAAAGGATAGAAGAAAGATATATCTTTGTGGAAGACAATGTAGGCTACAAAGAGATAAATTGGGGAAAATAAAAATGACCAATAACAAGTGAGAGAGAGAGAGAGAGAGTGGTCGATAATTTTGAAATATCTTGTCATGTTTTGGAGATCCTTTATAGCATCATTGGGTATTTAAAAATATGACATGGTACAATATGGGGTGTGTACATATTTAACCCTCAAGGATTTAGTCTTTCCATGAATGGGATAGGATGTGAGGTGTGAGAAGTGCACACTTAAAGGGGGAAATGGGACAAGGATAAAACCTACCTTACTTACCTTCCGCGAAGTGAATCTAGAAGAGGTTCTTGTCCACCGCAATGAAATAAGGTGAAAATCAATTTCATAATAAAATGAAATAGTGATAATTACTATGTAATCAAAGTAAAATGGATGATTCGCCATCTGTGTAGAATTGAGAAATACCAAATTTCTCCCATATACTCACTACCTACAAAACTAAGAAAAGTTCATTTATATAATAATAAATTTTAGTAGGAAGTAAGAAATGGGTATTAGGAGGAATGTGATCATTGAGGAGATACACAATGTTAGTAAATCAACTCAAAAGTGTGTTAAAATAACTCAAACATACTTTTAGATACCAAACAAGAAAATATTCAAATTTTTGCATTGAAAGTGACACTTAATATTTTCAATATTTTACTCAATTTGGAAATCATTTATGCATTATTGAGTTTATATTTTAGATTTTTGACCGTCTATGATGGTTTTATACACATATTTAGGCAATGGAAATGCAACAACGACATGATGACATGAGTACCAATAACAACAAATGAGGTGGGAGGATATGTGAGTTACATGCATTTTCTATTATGGGTGAGAATTAATTTTGTACATGTTTGTTATATTTGGACATTATTTTACATGTAGTTAGTGTAAAAATGTCAATTATGATGGGTAGGATGGTAACATATATTTTTTATTTTGTATGTGTTTTGGGTAGTTTCTAATTTATTTTGTTTTTGGGTCTTCCATCACATAACCATTGGTCTATATATATATATATATATATATATATATATATATATATATATATATATATATATATATATATCATTGGTCATACATTCATGAGAAGTAGTAATATAACTATTATAATTCTAATGACACTACCTCTATCGAATAGGAAATTGTCATTCTACAGATAGGGAGGTTACATAATAAATAATTGTAAATATTTTTTTGTAATAAATGTTTATTTTCCTCAAATAAATCCTAATTGGTTTCACTTTTGGTGTTTTGGTGGTTACATGGAGGATATGTGTGGTGGATCCATGCCAAATATTTGTATTGGTTACGGGGTCATTGGTTAGCTCACCACACATTAGGTTATACTTCTAGGCCATGCAAGGATTTGCAAGATGGTGGCTTTGAAAACAAAGATACCATGTGATGTACTTACACATTGATATGTAGGCTAAAACACTTTCTAGTTTCCACTAGTGGGGGAGAGTGTTGATTTAACAAAAATATAAAAAAATTCTAAAACCCTAATTATAGAGTAAGCGATAAAAAAATAATAAACGGTTGTTAGATATTATACGATGTAAGAAATAAAGCATAAAAAATAGAAACCCTAAGTGTAATGAAGAGTTATATCACGTAGTTTATTTCACAAATATTCCTAGAGGTATGTGGAAAGGAAGACTGATAGAACCAAAGTGCTAGATTTTACAACCAAGCCCAAAAAAATGAAGAAGTGCGGGAGAAGTAGGGACTAGAGCACATGAGCAGTACTATAAAGCACCTAGGTGCTAGGATTCCTCTCTAGGCACCGGGGTCTTCGTAAGAGCTATGGAAATTAATTTTGTAGGTTCACTTTGAGTTGTATAAAACACTCACTATTTTTCACTATAATTTCACACAATGATCTTCGATGTCACTAATAACTCGCAATAAATAATATCACCTACAAAACCCTCAAAATCACATCAAATCCCAAAAATAAAATAATGCAAATGAGGGTTCATACTTTTGTCAGCTATTAAACAACGATATTATGACTAAGCATTGCACTAAATCTCATACCCAATGTAGTTTTATGTGTGTGTGTGGAATTATGCCCTAAGTGTCTCTTGTGTGTATCGCACTTGATAGCGAGCAAGTAGATAGATGTAAAATATGTATATAGATGTGTGCATGGAAAAATTAACTTCCCCTCCTATGAAGTGTATGTAGAATAACAATCCCTTGTCCCTTGAGTGAAGTTAGATGGATGCAATGATGCTCTTTAGATACTTGTGAATGCAACCTTAGGTGGTGATAGTAGATGCTTAGAGCTTGGTCTTTTAATTTGATCCCATAACATTGTATTTATATGCTTCCCTTGTTTGAATTTCGTAATTGATCACTAAAAGGCCGACCCCTAAGAGATAAGGATTCCCAACAACTAGAAAGGACCCAAAAGGAGCAAGTAAGATACAAAGAGGTCTAGGGCGCCCAGAGGGGATGAGGGTACCTAGACATCAGGCGTCCCAGCTAGGAATTGGTGTCAAAAGCTAGAAAATGTGAAGTATCGAAGGTCATACTGGGTAGTAGGGTGTGTAAGGCCAAGAAGGAGACCAAAGAGGAACCTAAGAGGCCAAAGATAGTGATCAATTAGTAATTTTCTCCCTTAGGAAACATATGAATACAATGCATGTGATTAGGACCTAGAAATGTACCCAAGTGTGTGATTTAGTGTCTACATTTTCCCCCACTTTATGTTGGTGAGCAAAATCTTGGTAACATAAAGTAGATAGAGATGCATACTTGATAACCATGTAGATCAATGATGAAGAGCATATAAAGGAGATAAAAGAGCATAGAATAATAAAAATTTAAGTGTGGAAGCTAGATAAGAGGAAGTAAAAAGTGATGATAATGACCCTAGGGTGAAATTGTATGTGTAGATGTCACGGTGTACCTATTGTTGATGTTGTGCTTAAATTGTGGTTGATGTGAATTAATGTTGACTACTACTTCCCATAAGGTCATACCTACTGAAGAGAAGAATGAACAAGTATTCAAATATGTGTGTATAGAAAAATTTCAATCAAAATGTAGGAAATGCATGTAAAAAGTGAGTAAAATGATGAAAAGTAGAAAAAGGAACATGTGCACGTGATCCGTGATGAGTGAGAAAGATAGAAAGGATCCTTAAGAGGTTATAGAAGAATGAGTTTTTCAGGATATCTCATGCTAGTTGTGTTGAATGTGAGATTTTTGGGAGATCTTACACCACAGCACAAGTAGTTTAGGGAGAAAGGTCTAGTGTCATTCTCCAACATGTGACTATTTCCTGAAGTAAAAACACCACTGTAGATGGTGTGTACGAATCTTATCCAATTTAATCCAAAGTAAAATTAGAAAATAAGGTGTAATGCATGCATGTTGAGTGTTAAGGATCTGTAACTACCCTATAAAATGAATTTTGTAAACTACAATGTGAATTGTGCTAAATGAGAAAATTGTGCATCTACCTTGTGGTCTCACATGCCCAAGAAAGGATAGAAGTGCCTAGGTGCCCAAGTCTGATTCTAGGCATTAGTGTCTGTGTTGAAGTAAGGACCCCGAGTTTGATTATGAGTCATGTCTAAGACCGTAAACTGTGATGTCTCTATACTAAAATATTCTAAATTGTGTCTATGTACTATTGAATGGGGTGAATGATTCACCCAATAGATTCCCCCTCATTTGGGGTGTGTATGCAATGTCCTCAGGAGGATGCAGCCCAAAAGAGGACCCCATGTTGAACTGATACCAATATGTAGGAGGGAATGTGCTTGGTAGAAACCAAGGCACATGCAAACAATGGCTAGAAGACAAGTGTTAGTGCAAACAAGCATGTATATAGAAAATAATGTATACTAACAAGCAAGAATATAAACCACAAAAAGTGGGTTACAAACATGGTACATCACTCATGATGTCGCAATACAATTTAGGCCACAAGTGGCTAAAAGCATACAAAGTGTGCACACAAGACAAAGCATAGGGAAAATCCCACAAATAATGGCATACAATGGAAAACAAGAGTAAGTAAAACATTAGACAACAATGGTGAAAAAGCTTCCTGTAAGGAAAATGCTACACATGAAGCACCGATTAGCATGTTATAAATATAAAAATTATTTCAAAGCATGTATGATTTGATATAGTAGTGTGCTTGTAGAAATAGGAAGTAGTATGAACTGAAATAATAGCACTTGAAAGTGTGTATGAATTTGGATGCCCCCACGAGCCACTTTGGGACTGGTATGAGGTAATGTGCCAACCATCCATGTTGCATGTAAACATTTGTGTAGGGTCTATGATCACAACTAGAAAGAAAGAGAACATGCATGTGTGTATAATAAATATAATGACATATAATGTATCCGGCTAGAATAATAATCAAAGTGTACATGTGAGTATAATCAAGTAAGAATTGTGTGCAACCAAGATATGCATCATATTCTAAATGTGAATGGAATGGTATGTAGTGTGAATGTGATAGGAGCAGCATGCCCCCCAATTGTGTATGCATGAGTGAAATGAGGTTCATTTATAAAAATACCCCTCAACAATCAATAATGAACTATAGAACAAGAGTGAGTCATCAGGAAATGGTTTGAACAATGTGTTGTATACTAGAAAGACTTGATCATTAGTGAATGCATAGTGTAGATAGTGAGTGGAGTGAGGTTCTTATTGTATATATCCCTCAATAGTCATATAAGAATCTTGATAACATGAGTGAATCATCAAGAAATATTTTTTATTTATGTGAAATATTTTTAACACGCATTACATTAAGTGCATTCTTGATTGGTTTACTAAGGAGAGTAGCAAGATGACCAATGCTGCCCCCAAGCTTATTGATGATAACATATGGACTGATCTAGTTGGGTTTGAATTTTCCTTTTAGTGGAGCTTCAAATTTTGTATTTCTCTGATTTTCTTTTAATACAAGGTTTCCCACATTGAATTCACAAGGGTGGGTTTTACGATTGTATGCTTGGGTGATACAATATTGATATATGTGAAGATGTTCAAGAGCTTGGACCTAGAGAGAGTCAATAATTTCATGCTCGTGTAGTCATTTCTCACTATACTCATTTTCTTTTAAGATGTCTTTGAGGAAGATCCTTAATGATGGTATTTTGAATTTGAGTGGAATCACTACCTTTGTGTCATAAACCAAAGTGATAAGGGAGTAGTGTTAATGGGTGTATGCACACTAGTGTGATAATCCCATATTGCATATATGATTTGGTTATGTTAGTCATTGCGCTGGCATCAATGGTTTTGTGTATAATTTTCACAATAGTGTTATTAGTGGCCTTAGCTTGACCATTTCCTTGTGGGTAGTAAGGGGTAGAGAAAGATTATTTGATTTTGAACTTTTTGCAGAATTTTTAACATCCATATTTGTGAAGGAAGATCCATTATCAGTGATGATGGCAGATGGGATGCCAAAGCGTGTAATGATTTGAGTAGCGATAAAAAGGCATATGTCTTGTCCAATGATGTTTCACAATGGTGTTACTTCAACCCACTTTGTGAAATATTCGGTGTCGATAATGATGTATTTGTGATCATTAGTAGATTCATGATTAATCATGCCAATAATATTGAAGCCCCATAAAGAGAAGGTCCATACATGTGTAATGGGTTGTAGTTTGTAAGCGGGTGCATGGTGAAGATTGCCATGTTTTTGGCATTTATCACAACACTTAGCATATTCAAGGCAATTTTTCTCCATGGTAGGCTAGTAGTATCTATGGCATAAGATTTTGTGGGACATAGTTTTACCAGAGAAGTGACCACCACACAAACTATCATGAACTTGTAAAATAGCGGTGGGTATGTCATCAAGCCAAAGACAACATAGTAGAAGACCATAAAAGGATATTTTAAACAAGTTTGAATAGATGATGACATAACATGTAGCTTCATGTCATAAGTGACGAGCTTCATAAGGCTGAAGGTCATCAGGAGTGGTTTGTTGATACTGAGATAGTTATAAATTGGAATGATCCATTCAGGATGATCTTGATTGTGTGTGATGCCACAAGCCTCTAGAGGTGAAGTGTCAAGTATAGGGATATCCTGAATTTTGTATGATGAATGTAGTGTGGTATTTAGTGATGTCATGTGGTATGAGAGATGCAGCACTAGCCATAGCATCTGCATGACGATTATCCTTGTGACGGATTGTCGTGAGAGAATAAGAATCGAATGTAGCCAATAGATTTTTAACCAAATTATTATAAGGTATTATATGTTCTTATTTTATGTGATATGTGTCATTGACTTAGTTAATGATAAGTTGGGGTTCATCATGTATACAAATATTTTTAATGAGGAGATTACGAGAAGTTATGATGCCGAGTATGAGGAATTAATACTCAACAATGTTATTGGTGTAGGAGAATCCTAAGGGATATGCAAAGGGTAGGTATTCACTATGAGGAGGGATAAAGACTATACCATCCCAAGTGGAGTGACAACAATACCCATCAAAATGCATAGTCCAAGTGTCTCGTATCAATAAGACAAAGTTAATTTGTCAAGAAACTAATTAGCAATCATTGTTGCGTCGAAATAGGAGAATTAGTTAATTGATCAGTGATAATTTGACCTTTGATTGCTTTTTATGGTATAAATTTGAAGTCAAATTCAGTAAGGAGTATGACCTACCATGCGAGATGGCTAGAAAGGTGTGAGTGAGACAACAAATACTATAGGGGATCAAATTTAGTAATAATGTGGACCTCATTATTGAGTAAGTAATGGCATAATTTGTTCAACAACAAAGACCAATCCAAGACAGAGTTTTTGATGTAACTATATTTGCATTCATAAGGGAGTAGAGTGCGAATGATGTAATATATGGATTTTTCACTTTAATAATCATCATGTTGTTCCGAATATCCCTTAGTGCATAAAAATTGTCGAGATATATAATAGAAAAGGGTGATCATGAAAGGGAGGGACAAGAACATGCAGATTCAACAAGTAATATTTAATAGCATCAAATGCCTCAATGACAATGGTCATACCAGTAATAAATTTGTATATTTTGTCATGAGTAACGTAAATGGTTTGGTTTTATCAGCTAGTTACGCAATGAGCCAGTAAATGGCCTAAATTTTTCCTTATAATGAATGCAAGTGGGGTAAATTTCAAGGCGGAGGCATGTCAATAAGTTCTTTAAGCTTACTAGGATCTACCTCAATACCGCACATTGTGAGATGATGTAGCCTAGGATTTTACCAGTGGTGACACCAAAGACATATTTCTTTGGGTTGAGATGAACTTTATACTATTGTAATTGTTTCAAGAGTATGCAAAGATCATGGGCATGAGGAGAACGGTTTTTGGATTTTTCCAAGATATCATCGACATAATCTTCAAGGATCTTATGAATGTAATCATGAAAATGTGCGTCATGTACCCATTGATAGGTGGCCCCAGAATTTTTAAGTCCAAATGGCATAAATTTATAGAAAAATGTACCCCATGGTGTAGTAAAGGAATTTTTTCCGATCTATGGGGTTGATTTTGATCTTATTATATCCTACAAATCCATCTATAAATGAAAGAATATCGTAACCAGTAGTGGAGTCAACAATAACTTCAATGTGTGGTAATGGAAAAATATCCTTAGGAAAAGATTTATTAAGATCACATAAATTGGTGCAACAACAGACATGCCCATTAGGTTTCATAACTGGTACAATATTAGACACCCATTTTGGGTAATTACCAGTATGAAATAAATCCCACATCCAAAATTCGTTGAATTTATTCTTTGACTAATAGTGCTAGTTTAGGATGCATCTTTCATTTTTTTTTTGCACCATCTTAGCATTGGGGTGAAGGATGATATTATGTATACCAATTGAAGAATCAATATAATGCATATCATTATATTCCCATGTAAATATATCAGAAAAATCGTGAAGGGCTTACTTAATATCTACTTGTTCGGTAGGTTTGAGTGACGTAGACAAAAACAAAACAATATGTGGGTTTTGTATCAGATACTATAATTGTATTGGATAGTTTCTTCATTTAACAAATATGAATGATCCTCAATTTAAGGATTTGTGGTAATTTTTCATGATCATCATAGTCGTATGAAGTAGGTATGGTTTTCCAAAATAGGACGTAGTACTAAGGAGATGCTAAAAGAATTTCTTGTGGTGAAATGAAGGGAGATGATCCAATCCATGAGAGTGGAGTCACAATCTATGATGAGTTCAATATGTAATATTAGAAGCAATGATGTATGAAAGATATTATAAGCCTCTACAGGAGTGAGAGGATGAAATATGAAGCCAAACTTGTTAGAATGAGAAGGTAGAGTGATTGGTTCTTTGATTCCTTAACCATGTGGACCGAGGCCAGCACTAGAAAATCCATATCAAGACATATATTGATAGGCCCTACCATATTTAGAGAAATCTAAATGAGGCGTGGGAGAGGTGGGGTGTCAGTAGAATGTGAAATAAAATTACAATATGCGAATGGAGATTTATCTACCGAAAATTCATATACGAATCCTTGATAAAGGAATTTTAATTTTGCATGAAGATTTGAAGGGACCACATGCATGGCATGGATCCATGGCCTCCCAAGAATAATGTTATAATTCAAATTATTAGGCATGACAAAGACATGGAGTATGTAAAGTATAGGTCCCAACCATAATGTGAAATGTAATGGTGCCTAGGATATTCTTGGGAATGTTGTCAAAGCCTCTTATAGATACTGTAAGAAGGAGATAAAGAATTCTTAAAGATGTCAATTTGTTGGATAAATGCTAAATTACAAATGTTAAGGCCTGACCTATTATCAACTAATGCATGCTTGACCCCAACATTATTAACACAAGAGTTGAAGATACAAAGGGGGTCATGTTCTAACATGGCTTGAGGAGGAATCTCTTCAGTGTGAAAATGATGTGTTCCTCATTGAATTAAACCTATGGTAGACATAATCAGGCAAAGTATGAGGATGAATATAAGTATTAGCTAAATGAGACTTGAGCTTATCAATATACTGAGGATGAGTTTGTAAAAAGGCATGAATGGAAATATCCATGATGAGAGGATCTTAGAAAGATGCAAGAAAATACGAAAGAAAGATTCTAAGCATGTTCAAAGAGGTGGGGTTCACCAAATGATTTAACAAAAATATAACCTTTTGCTAAAACCCTAATTGTAGAGTAACCGATAAAATAATAATAAATAGCTACTAGATATGATACAATGCAAGTAATAAATCATATTGTAGTCACTAAATCATGCACTTTGGGTATTATTTAGTCTCGGTCTCATACTACTATTCATATGGTATTTTAGTGAAGAAATTACTAACTAACCCATGTCCTTTGATCATTTTACTTTGCTTTCTATCATCAATTACGACCTTTCGCATATACTTGCCTCTATTTTGTCATTTTTCATTTATCCTATTTCTAATCGGGGCGCCCAAGCACCCTTATCCCCTTTGGGGTACCCTGATCCTCTTTACACTTTACTCTCATATTTTGGGAACTTTCTAGCCATTTGAGCTTTTCATATTTTTGGTGGTCAACCTTTTTGGGGTTAATTATGAAATTAGAACAAGAGAACCATATAAATATAAAGTTATGAGACCATAATGAGGGACCAAGCACTAAAAACTAATACCATCACCTAAGGTTACATCCATTAAAGGCTTCTACTACATTTACATCCATCTAGCTCCATCACAAGGGACACAAGGTTATTTTTCTACATCACACTTCATAGGAGGGGAGTTAATTCTATTCCATGCACCATCTATTTACATTCTACATCTAGTTATTGCTCACTACTCACAAAGTGTGACTGGCACAAGAGCACCTAGGGCACGATTTACATACACACACCTAGAACTACATAGCGTCTGAGATGTAGTACAACAGTCAGTGATAAGTCCATATATTTGGAAGATGAGGACACTTTGAACCCTTCATATACATCTTTCTTTTTTAGGGTTTTGATGCTTTATATTGGGTTTTACAGGTGTTTTCTCCATCTTTGATTTATAGTGACATCCAATGAGGTTCAGCAATATACTTGCGATAAGAAGGGAAGGTAGCGATCACTCAATGACACCTCAAAGGAGGTTCCCTAGTCATTTCCACAAACCAAGGTGCCCATATCTCATATTAGGGCACCTCGTGTGCCTCCTTCCCTCTCTAGGAACCCCGAGTCTACTTAGAAAGCTCGAGATCTGCACTTTTTAGAGCTCATGTGCGGTCATTTCTTCATTTTGTTCATTTGGTCTTAACTACAACATAGTCCAACAAATCTATGAATCAATTAAAGCCTCTCTAACCCTTCTTCACACATTAGCGTTTCATATTTTATTTACTTAGTTGTTTGGGTCATTTCCTTTATTTATTTAGTTGTTATTTACTACTTTACATAGCATTAGATTAAACTAAATTAGGTACCAATTTTCCATTTTATTTTAATCACGTTTCTTTGTCTGATTTACTTAAGATGCATCCCAATTGCCAAGTTATTCTACAAAAACCTTAGACACCACATATCGTCCTAAAGATACGTCACCACATGAAATAATTCCTATCTTCGATTGTTTATCTGATGACCCTAGTCCTTGTGATCCTCCATCTAATCAATCTATGTTGGACTCAATTCAAGCTTTACATTATTTGTTTCAAGAAAAATTTAAGGCTATGGAATCCATGATTACATCTCTCAAATCTGAAATCCAACATCTTAAAGACACTTATCAAGCTCATGTTTGTTCTCCTTCTACATCTCATTCTCATTCTATGTCTACTACATGTGCTCATATCAGTGAGCCTCAAGTCATACCATTACTAGATCCTCTCATCCTTGATCACAATACTAAGTAACATGGCCTTCTTACTGAGCTCCTTAGTCATCACTTGATCACTTTACTACCTACTCATTGTTATCCTCCTTATCAACTAGAAAAGTATTAAGGGCATCCATATTGTAATTATCATCGAATCAATGGACATAATGACAAAAAAATTTACGCTTTACAATGAAGAATCAAACATCTTAAGCGTTAGGGATTTATATCATTCACTACACAAAATTATATTACATGCCCATCTATAAATGTTACATCCACATGGGCTCCTAAATTTTTCCTTTTGTGTCAAATGAGCATCATGCCACCATTTCTAATGTGCCTTATTCATATATTCAAGCACCGCCTAAGCATTCGCCTTTCAAGATCAATATAGCACCTCCTCCTCTCAAGGAAATTACAACATTACCAAGTCAAAGCATGCAACCACCTCTCAAAATTCATCTTACTCAACCTCCTTTGCTACCAATTCAACCTAAGAAACCTCCTCTAAAAATTAGTTCAACACCTCTTTTCTGTGATTGCTACACCGTTACGCAATAATACACCACTTCAGTAGCCAATCATTTTTGTCAAAGAAACTACTTCTCCTACTAATGGTCAAGACACATTTCAAATTCCACCACCATCACATGGTCCTACTATTACTTTTTCCCAACATTCTTCCACCACTTCATGCAAACTTGGTCTTTGGTAGGAGACTCTTGTCACCTCATTACCCAATGACACACTCTTGTGCTTTGGTTCACACTTGACTATTGAGGGCATACTACACATGAACCCCTCACACTACACAGTAAACACTACACCTTGCACATTCTACACATCACATGGTCATATCTCATCATTACATATGATACCTCTTCTACTACGTGTTACACTCATTACCCGATGACGCACTCTAGTCTCACCATCCATACTGGACTATTGAGGGTATACATAAAAAATGGACCTTGTCATACTCACACGTTCATCATTCAACCTTATATCATGTGACATTCCTAGGTTAGTGACATACATTATAGGCTAAATGGTCACCTATTTCATCATCCTGTAGTGGTATACACTTTAGGCTACATCACCACTCCCTCTATTCATCTTGTAGTGATATATGCTTTAGGCTACATCATCACTCCTTCGATCATCTTGTCATGATATATGCTTTAGCTATAGGGTCACACAAAAATCATCTCTAGGTCACATGTCATCACAACATACATCCACATTCACCATAGTGTTCTACAATAGTCACTAAATCATGCACTTTGAGTCAATATTTAGTCTTGGTCTCATACTACTATTCATATGGTTTTTGAGTGAAGAAAGTACTAATTAACCCATGTCCTTTGGCCTTTTTAATTTTCTTTCTGTTGTCACTTCTGATCCTTTGACCATACTTTCCTAGTCTATTTTTTCATTCTTTGTTATTCTTATTCCTAACTAGGGTGCCCATCCAAGACTAGGGCACCCTAATCACACTGGTCCCGTCTGGGTGCCTTGATCCTCTTTATACTTTGCTTCCATCTTTTGGACACTTTCTAACTATTTGATATTTCCATATTTTTAGTGGTCAGATTTTTCAGGGTTAATTACAAAATTAGAACAATATAACCATATAAATATAAAGTTATGATAACATAATGATGGACCAAGCACTAAGCATCTATTATCACCATCTATATTTACATCCATCAAAGGCACCTAAAGCTACATTTACATCCATCTAGCTCCATCACAAGGCACACAAGGCTAGTTCATCTGCATCACACTTCATAGGAGGGGAGTCTATTGTTTCCATGCACACATTTACTACATTCTACATCTAGTTATTTTCTCACTACTTCACAAAGTGTGACTGACACAAGAGCAACCTAGGGCACAATTTGCACACACACACACATAGAACTACATTAGGTATGAGATGTAATGCAGCACTCTCAGTTAGTATTTCCACCATTGTGGAAGCCAAGGATAATCTGACCCCTTCATATGTATTTTTATTTTTTAGGGTTTTGATGCTTTTATCCGGGGTTTTACACGTGCTTTCTTCATCTCGATTTACAAGTGACATCTAGCGTAGTTTAATGAAATTCACGTGAATGAAGTGAAGGCAAGAACTCACTTAGTGATACCTCATAGGAGGCTTTTAGGCCATTTCCATAGACCATGGCACCCAAAGGTGCCCTTGTCCCTTTCCCTTTCCCAAGTTCCCGGTCTAGTCGGAGATCTCAAATCTGTACTTTCTCAAGATTTTATGTGGTCGTTTCTCCTCCTATTCACCTGGTTTACACTATGACACAATCCCGCACCTTCGTCAAATCAGCTAAGGAGTTCTCAACCCTCTCTTTCACATTAGGGTTTCACATTTATATTTGCTTAGTTATTTGAGTCATTTTCTTTATTTATTTATTTGTTATTTAATGTTTTTCCTAGAATTATATTACAGTAGGATATTACATTTTATTTAATCATATTTTTGAACCCATACTCAATCTTCACACTCTTCATGTCCTCATTCTTTTCATTAGTCATCATGATTATCTCCATCAATGATTATTTTCTTGCACATCCTGATGTAAGGCATAGATTCCAACATCTTCTTGCTACTACTCACATTCATGTTGATATGCATCCTGACTCAGTCTATCAAACTTTTGTAGATGCATTTTCTCAACACATAGCATTCAAATCTAATCTTCCGATGATCTTAACACTTTTGACAATGATCCACCCTTGCATATCATGATTCACATCTATAATGTGGGTGTCAAGCATACTCTAATTGATAACGGATATGAACTTAATATTTGTCTTATGTCATTCCTTGAAAAGCTATGTATTTCCACTCGTGATGTTAGTCCATCATCTCTATCACTTTGTGCATATGATGGTTCAGTTTTCCCATGCATAGGTCACATTGTTCTTCCTATCACTATAGGGCCAAAAATCTCAACACATTCTTCTTTGTCATTGACTTTCCAGCCAATTATAATTCTTTGTTTGGTATGCCATGCAAATCATTTCCTCTACCATACATTATTGTGTCAAATTCATACATGAAGGTGTTGAATATATTGTACTTTCTGACCATGATGCTTACAAATATTGTGACTGAGATTTTAATACTACTCTTCCTATTCACACACTAATACTACAGATGACCCTCAACCAATGGACAAACTACCTCATTTTCCACCACTTGAAGGTGTTATTTGTGTCATTGATGTGGTTCCTTCCACTCCACCACATCCCCTATCACTACTAATGTTATGGTCATTTATCAGGGGTCTTTCTCTACATCAAATGTTACTTTAGCTCCTCCACCTTCTCACATGTCATCTTCATCACTGTGACCTCACTTCACATGCACAATTTTCATGAATGATTCATATTGGGAGCATATTCAATTTGATCCTATTTGTGACAACATTATATGTTCACATGATGGCTTGGCAAGACTTGGATTCTCTTTTTAAGATATTTATCCTCTAGCATAGAATCCTCATACGTATTGTGGATTCATCACTATCATAAAGCAGCTTATGTTCTACGTGTACTCCATCTCACAGTCTACCTTCTACGTATACCTTCTTCTACCCCACTCATACTAGGGAAATCTTGGCTTACATATATATGAAGTACATTGGATGGTGTTCATATGGATATATCATTTTCCGTGCCCTTTGTTCGTATATGCATTTGTAATTGTTATTTTCTTTGCTATACACAGAATATCACTCATTGGTATGTGCATGGGTGTCCCTTACCACCCTTCACTGATGAGGAATATTCTATGGGAATGTATCATTTACACCTCAATGGTTCATTACACGACCAACCCGACACTATAGCTTATCGATTTCTAATGCAGTAACCCTATGTCTTTGATCCAAATCTTGGCAAACTCCTTGATGATATTACTTGATTCTTTCACTTCCTTACACACTTAGGGGCATAACATCCACAACCCCCATCCTAGCATCTACACACATCTCATACTCTCATTTACATATATCCACCTTTTAGCATTTGGATATCCCTCTTCACCACATGCATTACCATTACCCTATGACACACTCTTGTGCTTTGGTTCACACTTGATTTGTTTAGGGAGTTCTATAGACACGGACCCCACACACTACATAGTAGTCACTACACATTAGGCATTGCATATCACCACACATCACCTACACACTATACACTACATTCTAGGCTATAGACATTGTGCATCCTTATACATTCTACACTTCGTGTTTTACATCTTGTCCTACATACATCATATGTGTTCTACCCATGACTCATACACTACACCATCACTATCACATGTGGTGCACATCCTACACATCATCTTACATTATACATCCTTCACATTACATCTTACACATCTTAGGGCATGGACACATCATACATTACATCTTATTCTATCACATACATTACACATTTTACATATTCACCTCTACGTGTTGCACTCATTACCCAATGACACACTCTAGTCTCACAGTCCATACTAGACTATTAAGGGTATACATCACAAAATGGACCACATCATAATCACATGTTCATCATGAACTCGTCTTTTTCTCATGCCAAATTCCTAGGATTAGTGATATACACCTTAGGCTATAGGGTCACTTCTTCTAACATCATCTCATGATAGGTTATAACATCACTTTTTCTTACATTGTTTAGTGGTATATGCTTTAGGATAAATCACCACCCCCTTTCTAGTCATCCATTCATGATATACGCTTACACTATAGAGTCACACATAGTTCATATGTATGTCACATCTCATCACTACACACTCATCACAACGCACATGCTACACACATAACACATAGTTCGACCATTTCCCGATGACGAACTCTCATTTATGGTTCATTCTTGAATAATGATGGGGCACCTAAATGAACCTCACTACATAAAATTCCATTCACTTAGGGGCACGTGGATCCTATCATCTATGTTGCATTTCATTCCATCCATCCACAACATACTGCATTTTATGGTTGTATTTACTCTTTCTTGCACTTGTCTTTACATGTTCACTTTATTACACATGTTAGATAGATATCTTGTATGTCATTATCTTTACCATACACACATGCACATTCACATCCTTTTTCTAGTTGTGATCACGTAGAATATGCAGAGCTCCTACATGCGGGACCAATGATTCACACACTACCTACTAGGGGCATCCACATTCGTACACTAAAGGTGTTATTGTTTCATCTTTTTCATAGCACACTACTTTGGTTTATACGTGTTTGGACATACTTGCTATTATTATTCTAGCATGCTAACGAGTGCTTCATGTGCAGCATGTGTTATGCAAGGATATTTTCTTCCATACTTGTTTGTTGTTTTCTATTGCTTGTTATTATTTGTAGGATTTTCCCTTTATTGTGTGTACACACTTATTTATTTGTGGCCATGATGGCCTTGAGTGTCTTTTAACATTGTGAGTGGTGTCCCATGTTTACAACCCACTTTGCGTGGTCTATGATTATTTTCTTGGGTGTTTACATTGTCTTCTTATGTTCTAGCTTATACATTGTTTGTTTGGCTTATACTTTTTCTCTACATGCATGCTTGTTCATACTAACACTTTTTTTCTAGCCACTTGTTTATGTGTGCCTTGGTCTCTACCAAGCACTTTCCCTTCCCCCGTAGGGAAAAATTTCAATATACGCGGTCACTCTTCTTTGGTTACATATTCTCTTGTCTCTCGACATCGCATGTGCCCCCAAAGAGGGGGCATCATTTGGGATTGACACACACACTGCAGTACATTTCAATCTATAGTTCATTCTACAATTCATTCTACAAGATAGTCTATAGTCTTCATCCATGGCATAGTTCAATTTATAGTGAGTGGGTTCATACTTGGTCTACGAACCCCATACATAGTAGCTTTTATAGGGTAGATTTTCCTTAGCATTCTGGGGAGTAGTTACAGGTTGGAGGATACAATGGACTTTCCTCCCTACACTACTTTGGCTAGTGGCGTCGGATTGCCCAAAAAAATAGACAATATAGAGATCTCTTCACTAATCTCAAGGAAGTAATTACAGGTTGGAGAATAACATAGCTTTCTCCCGCACTTTTTGGACACAATGGTGTGAGATCGCCCAAAAATTCACACTTCACCAATAGTTACAGGATATCCTTTCTACACCATTTTGTCTCATCACGAATCAAGTTCACATGTTCCTTTTTCATTGGAATTTCCGTACTATTTTACATGTTTTTTTATATTTTTACACATATACATGTGTATTTTACTACTTGATTTTACTACTTGATCATCTTCTCTTTTGCAAATCCATTCATATGGGATGCAATCAGTCAAAAAAACACTCACATGGCAAGTACATCACATACATGATACTAACCATGCATGTACACTACACACATTGGCATCTACACATGTGCTTATGCCATAGGTTCACTCTCATCACTTTATATGTTTGAATATTTAGTCTCCATGCCTCATCTTTTTGTCACTCCATGCTTTGTCTAATCCTTTGGCTCATTTTCTACATCACTCTACATGGATATCAGATACGCATCTCTATCTACTTTATGTTACCAAGCATTCTTCTCACCAACATAAAGTGGGGACAAATGTAGTCACTAAATCATGCACTTTGAGTCAATATTTAGTCCTGGTCTTATATTACTATTCATATGGTTTTTGAGTGAAGAAATTACTAATTAACCCATGTCCTTTGGCTTTTTACTTTTCTTTTTGTCATCACTTATGATCCTCCACCATACTTTTCCCAAGTATGTTTTGTCATTTTGCATGATTCCTATTCCTGACTAGGGTGCCTAGCTAGGAATGGGGCACCCTGATCCTCTTTGTACTTTGCTTCCATATTTTACACACTTTCTAGTCATCTGAGCTTTCCATATTTTTATTGGTCAGCCTTTTCAGGGTTAATTACAAAATTAGAATAAGAGAACCATATAAATATAAAGTTATGATACCATAATGAGTGGACCAAGCACTAAGAATCTACTATCACCATCTAGATTTGCATCCATCAAAGGCACCTAAAGCTACATTTGCACCCATCTAGTTCCATCACAAGGCACATAAGACTGGTTCATCTACATCACACTTCATATGAGGGGATTATATTATTTCCATGCACACATTTACTAAATTCTACATCTAGTTATTTTCTCGTTACTTCACAAAGTGCAATTGGCACAATAGCAACCTAGGACATGATTTACACACACAAACACACCTAGAAATACATTGGGTCTGATATGTAGTGTAGTACTTAGTTGTTAAGTCCACCATTGTGGTAGTGAGGACAATTCGAGCCCCTTCATATGCATCTTTATTTTTAGGGTTTTGATTTTTTTCCGGGGTTTTACATGTACTTTCTTCATCTCTAATTTAGAGTGACATCCAATGTAGTTCAACAGCATTCACACGAAAAGTATTGAAGGTATGAATTCACTTAGTTATGCCTCATAGGAGTTTTAGGCCATTTTCATATACCATGGTGCTTAGATCTTAGATAAGGGAACCCACAAGCACTCATGTCCCTTTCCTCGGTGCCCTAGCCCGGTCAAAGAGCTTGGATCTATACTTTTCTTGGTCTTCTATGTGGTTTTTTCCTCCTCCTGTTCACTTGGTTTGTATTACGACACGGCCTTGCACCTTCATAAAATCAGGTAAGGACTTCTTAACCCTCTTTTACACATTAGGGTTTCATATTTCTATTTACTTAGTTTCTTGAGTCATTTCCTTTATTTATTTAGTTGTTATTTACTACTTTGCATAGCTTTAGATTACACCAGGATATTATATTTTAGTTAATCAACTACACACATCACACAATTCAACCATTTCTGATGAAGCACTCTCAATTATGGTTCATTCTTGACTACTGATGGGGAAAACCAAATGAACCTCACTACATAAAATTCCATTCACTTGGGGGTCATGGGGCTCCTATCATCCATCTTGCATTCCATTCCATCCATCCATAGCATACTACATATCTTGGTTTCTTTTACTCTTGCTTACATTTTCTTGTATATGTTCATTTTACTACACATGCTAGATATATCTCTTATATGTCATTATCTTCACTATACATACATATGTGTTCATGTCCTTCTCTAGTTATGATCACAGATACAAGTCTCTTACACACAACATGTATATTTGGCTACTACCAATCCCACATCGATGACTAAGGGCATCCACATTCACATACTACATGTGTTATTGTTTCATTTTGTACTTAGCACACTACTTTCTTGGTTATACATGCTTTTGACATATGGGTTATCTTTCTAACATGCTAATGGGTTCTTCATGTGTAGCATTTGTTTTGTAAAATCACTTGCTTCTATGGCTATTTGTATGTTTATTTACTATTGTTTGTCTCTTGCTTGCTATTATATGTGGGCCTTAGCCTTTTTTTGGTGTACACACTTGTTTGTTTCTATGTGGCCACTACAGCCTTGAGTGTTTTGTAACATTGTGATTGGTGTTGCATGTTTGCAGCGCACTTTTAGTGGTTTATGATTGTATTCTTGGGTGTTTATATTATCATCTTGCTTACTAGCTTCTACATTGTTTGCGTAGCTTACACTTGTTTTCTATATGCATGCTTGTTTGTACTAACACTTTCTAGCCACTTGTTTACATGTGCCTTGGTTTCTACCAAGCACATTCCATTCCCCCTACGTGGCACATTTACGCGGTTGGTCCTCTTTCGGACCGCATCCTCCTATCCATGATGTTGCATGCACCCCCAAAGAGGGGGAATCATTTGAGGTTTACACTACACAACGTTCTACACTACTATAGTTTAGTTCATTTTTCATCCATGACACAAAGAGATTATACAATGAGTGGGTTGAGCAGTCTATAGAACTCGATACACAGCGGATTTTACAAGAAAAATTATCCTTAGCATTCTAGGTAGTAGAGTTATAGGTTAGAGGATATAGCGTACTTTCCTCCTTACACTATATTTTCTAGTGACATTGTATCACCCAAAACACTAGGTAGTACAGATATCTCTTCACATTCTTAGGGAAGCAGTTATAGGTTAGAGAATAACACAATCTGTCTCCCTAGACTTCTTCACCATAGTGGCGTGAGATCTCCCAAAAAAAAACACACTTCACCGATGGTTACAGGATATCCTTTTACACCCTCTCTTTCATCATGGATCATTTACACATGTTCCTTTTTTCATTTTCATACTTTTATTAAAGTTTATTTACTATATACATGCAGTTTTCACACATATACATGTGTATTTGACTACTTGATCATATTTTACGAGTTTTTGTATGGGAAGCAAGCATGTCAACAACAAAACCAACAATATCATCATTTGGCATTTTCGTACCTTATACTAACATGTAGGTACCTCACACACATTGAAATCTACACATGTGCTCTCGCCTAGGTTCACTCTCATCACTTTTTATATTTTTACATCTTTATTCTCCACGCTCCATCTTTTTTTCCTCCATACTTTTTCTAGTCCATCGGCACATTTTATACATCACTCTACATGGATATCAGGTACGCATCTCTATCTACTTTATGTTATTGAGAATTTTGATCACCAACATAAAGTGGGGGAAAATGTAGTCACTAAATCATGCACTTAGCTATTATTTAGTCCCGATCTCATGTTATTATTCATATGGTTTTTGAGTGAAGAAAGTATTGATTAACCCATGTCCTTTGGCCATTTTACTTTTCTTTTTGTCGTCACTTCTGGCCTTCCGCACATACTTCCTATTCCATTTCATTTATTCTATTTCTAACTCAGGGCACCTAGCCAATCTTGGGGTGCCCTTATCCGCTATGGGCGCCCTTATCCCCTTACACTTTACTCTCATATTTTGGGCACTTTCTAGCCATTTGAGTTTTTCATATTTTTCTTGGTCGGCCTTTTTGGGGTTAATTATGAAATTAGAACAAGAAGCCCATATAAATATAAAGTTTTTAGACCATAATGAGAGACCAATCACTAAGCACTACTACCATCACCTAAGGTGGCATCCATTAAAGGCTTCTACTACTTTATTTCCATCCATTTATCTCCATCACAAGGGACACCATGCTGATTTTCTACATCACACTTCATAGGAGGGGAGTTAATTATATTCCACACACCATCTATTTACATTCTACTTCTAGTTATTACTCACTACTCAAAAAGTGTGACTGGAACAAGAGCACCTAGGGCATAATTTACACACACACCTAGAACTACATTGGTTCTGAGATGTAGTGCAACACTTAGTGATAAGTCCATCCATTTGGCAGTGGAGGATAGTCTGACCCCTTTATATGAATCTTTTTTTTTTTTGGTTTTGATATTTTTTCTAGATTTTTATAGGTGCTTTCTCCATCTTTGATTTGTAGTGACATTCAGCAAGGTTCAGCAACATACACATGACAAGAATCAAAGATAGGAAGTCACTCAAAGAAGAGCTCAAAGGAGGTTCCCTAGTCATTTTCATAGACCAGGGTGCCTAAATCTTAGTCCAGGGAACACCATGTACATCCTTCCCTCTCCAGGTGCCCCAGTCTACTCATACATATCGAATGTGCACTTTCTGAAGCTCTTGTGAGGTCATTTATTCATTTTTTTAATCTGGTCTTCACTGCAACACACTCCCAATAAGTCTACCAATCAGTTAAGGCTTTTTTAACCCTTCTTTACACACTAGGGTTTCACATTTCATTTACTTAGTTGTTTGGGTCATTTCCTTTATTTATTTAGTTGTTATTTACTGCTTTACATAGCATTATACTACACTAAATTAGGTCCCCATTTCCTATTTTAGTTTAATCACATATAAAGTAGAAACCCTAAGTGCAATGAAGAGTTAGATCGTTTCGCTGATTTCGTAAATATTCTCGATGGTATGTGGAATTCAAATAATAATAGAACCAAAGTGCAAGATGTCACAACCAAGCCAAGACTTGGGTGCCCTTATCCCCTCTAGGGCACCCCCGATCCCCTTTACACTTTACTCTCATCTTTTTGGCATTTTCTAGCCATTTGAGCTTTTTGTATTTTTGGTGGTCATCCTTTTCAAGTTTAATTACAAAATTAAAACAATAGAACCATATAAATATAAATTCATGAGACCATAATGAGATACCAAGCACTAAAAACTAATACCATCACCTAAGGTTACATCCATCAAAGGCTTCTACTACATTTACATCCATCTAGCTCCATCACAAGGGACACAAGGTTATTTTTCTACATCACACTTCATAGGAGGGGAGTTAATTCTATTACATGCACCATCTATTTACATTCTATACATAGTTATTACTCTCTACTCACAAAGTGTGACTAGGCAAGAGCACCTAGGGAATGATTTACACACACACACCTAGAACTACATTGGTTCTGAGATGTAGTGCAATGCTCAGTGATAAGTCCATCCATTTAGTAGTTGAGGACAATCTGAACCCTTTATATGCATCTTTCTTTTTTAGGTTTTTATGCTTTTCATGGGGTTTACAGTGCTTTCTCCATATTTGGTTTGCAGTGACATCAAGCGAGGATCAGCCCACAAACACACAACAATAAGCGAAGATAGGAAATCACTCAGTGACACCTAAAAGGAGGTTCCCTAGTCATTTCCATAGACTAGGATGCCTCAAGTGCCTCCTTCCATCTCTAGGTGCCCCAGTCTACTTAGAAAGCATGGATCCGCACTTTCAGAGCTCTTGTGTGATTGCTTCTTCATTTTATTCATCTGGTCTTCATTGTGACATAGTGTCGACGAGTCTTTGAATCAGCTAAGGCATTTCTAACCCTTATTTGCACATTAGGGTTTCAAATTTCATTTACTTAGTTGTTTGCATCATTTCCTTCTTTCATTTAGTTGTTATTTCCTACTTTGCATAGCATTATATTACACTAAATTAGGTCCCCATTTCCTATTTTATTTTAATCACATACAAAGTAGAAAACCTAAGTGCAACGAAGAGTTAAATCACTTATCTGATTTCATAAATATTCCTAGAGGTATGTGGAAGTCGAAGACTCGACAAAACCAAAGTACAGGATGTCACAACCGAGACCAAAAAATGCGAAGTTATTGAATTTGACTGGCTTCAGTAGCGCTAGGCACTAGAATCCCTCTCTAGGTGTCATGGTCTATGTAGGAGCTCGGAAATGAATTTTGCATTATCGATGAGTTGTCCAAAACCATCGTTATCTTTTGCTATAATTTCACACAATGATCATCGATGTCATTGATAACCTGTAATGAAGAAGATCACCTACAAAACCCTCAAAAGTGCATCAAATCCCAAAAATAAAATAATGCAAATGAGGGGTCGATTGTCCTTAGCTATCAAACAAGTTATCTCATGACTTATTGTTGCACTACATCCCAGCACTCCAATGTAGCTCTATGTGTGTGTGAAATTTCTCCCAAGGTGGCTCTTGTGTGTGTTGCACTTGATAGTGAGAAAGTAGCTAGATGCAAAATATGTAGATAAATGTGGCATGGAAAAATTAACTTCCCTCCTATGAAGTGTATGTAAAATAACCATCCCTTGTCCCTTGAGTGAAGATAGATGGATGCAATGATGCTCTTTAGATGCTTGTGAATGCAACCTTAGGTGGTGATAGTAGATTCTTAGAGCTTGGTCTTTTAATTTGATCCCATAACATTTTATTTATATGCTTCCCTTATTTGAATTTCTTAATTGATCACTAAAAGGTTGACCCCTAAAATATAAGGATGCCAAATAGCTAGAAATGACCCAAAAGGAGTGAGTAAAATAACAAGAGGTCTAGGGAACCCAAAAGGGACAAGGGCACCTAGGCACTAGCATCCTAGCTAGGCATTGGTATCCAGATCCTAAAAAGGTGAAGTATCAAAGGTTAGTATGGGCAGTAGGGTGTGTAAGGCCAAGAAGGAGACTAGAAAGGAACCTAAGAGGCCAAATATAGTGATCAATTAGTATTTTTCTCTCTTAGGAAACATATGAATACAATGCTTGTGATTTAGACCTAGAAATGTACCCAAGTGTGTGATTTAGTGTCTACAAGTGTACTATCACTCTATAGGATGTATATTATATAAAAATTGTCCTAGTTATAAGGAGATAGGTGGAATTAGCAACCTAACATAGGATTAGGTCACCTACTTCATACATACATAAGCACTTGATAGGACTACCAAAGAAGGGGTCATATTGATGGGGTTTAGGGATGTTCATATCCCCAAATTTCATAACTCATCATCAACATCTTGTTCTTAAATATGGTCATGGATAAGGGGACAAGTAACATTTTGTACTAATGGGTTATGATTTTCAAATAAATTAAGTACCACAAGAATTGGTTTAGTTGGGAACATGACATGTTGTTGCACACCTATAAAGATATATATAGGGTGGCCACGTTGGGAGGGAATTCAATGAGATTCCTAATATTTTGATAATATGGTTGTATAAGTGGTTTAGGAAATATAGTGAGATAATACCAATAGGATAATCCATGGACATTATATCACAGTAGTAGGGAATATGACCCCTTTGGAAATTCTCCATGAGAAATTAGGACACTAAAAATGTTGAATTAAACATCGAGTTATAAGTATAGATACGAGGGGGTATTCTCCTAGCGAGGGAATTTTTGATGGTACAATATTATTATCATTTGAAATTTAGAATTTTGGCCATGACAACCAACCCCCACTTGAAATCTTTTTCCCAATAATTGTGAATCTTTCTTCTAGTCATCCTTTCAACTCATCTAGTCCCTTTAAATCAGTTTAATCCTCATTATGTATAATAGAAACATGATAACATGGTTTTAAATTATGTTTCATGTGCAAGGAAGTATATCTAAGTTGATTTATGAATTTACTAAGCTCTAAGGTGGAATAGTGTTTCTTGGAAGCACCATAATGACTATTTTTAGTCATGTTGCAACAAAATAAAATCCTCTAGAAGCTAACTAAAAGAGATCAACCCATATGGATTTTTACATAAGATAAATGAAGTGATGTATCAAATTTTCAAGGATATATTTGGAGGCATGTAGTTTTGGGATCCATTCAAGCAAAATTTACGGAGTACGAGAATGTAAGCTTCAACGAATAAAGTGACCTTGCCCTAAGTATTTTGGGAGTTACAAGAGGGATTGGAAGATAAAAAAATATTCAATGGAAATATTTTGGAGCCCATTACATGTTGGATATATGATTTTTGATCCTTGGCCCCACAACTTTGTCAGTGATCTCAGGTCACTCCCACTACCCCTTTGTGCTAAATGAGTGACTAGGTCTGAAATAAAATTTCAAGAAAAATTATCTCTTGAAAAATGGTTGGAATTAACTCATAAGATGTTTTAGAGTTAAAATCATATAATTTTTTTCCTTCAAACTCCATGATTTGCTCCTAGTTCCGAAAAAGTAACTTTTGTGTTCTATTCTCTTGTTGATAGGATGATGTCAAAGCATGTTTTATAATCTTAAGTGCACTTTTTCACCTCTTATATCCCTTTTCCCTTGTCCTTTGGTGAAAGGATACATTAGGAGATAAAAAATTTCCCCATTATTAATGAGTTAGTTTGTGTCAGTTAAAACATTACAAATTGGCTCCTAGGCTTGTTTCACACCTCAAAAACATGACCCATTGGCACAATTTTTCACCCTAGATGCCCCTTGTCCCTTGGTATAAGGAGAGATTGGGGACAAAAAAATTCACTCCCCTTGTGGTTGAATAATTTTTTTCACTTAAAATGATAACTTAGGTTGTTAGGAATGTTATAACTTGTTTTCTCACTCACTTGGCCCCCTCCTCATGTGAATCTTAACCCATGTCGCATTTTTTGAGTTTTTTCGTCCCTTATCACTTGTCCTAACATACAAGAGGATAGTGGGGACACAAAAATGTTCCCAAGCTCATGGTGTTAGCCCTTGGTCACATACGGAACCTCATCTTATCTCTTGGAAGCTTATTTTTATCCCTTCCATCTCCCTCACATGCTCTCACAAGATGACACTTGTTACAATCTGGTGCAAAGTTTAACTTAGTGTCCCCATTTTACCATCACCTTTACTTTCTCCTATTTTCATGGGTACAACTCACCCTCTAACCCTGAACCTTGAAATTTTCCACAATGTTCCATTTGAAAAAAATCAGATGATCTATCACTTGGGGTCTATCATGGTATGATTTATTTTATATTTGAGAAATAATTTTCCAACCAAGAACTCTATTTTTCCTAGAACAACTGAAAATGTCCTTACATTTTCTCGATGATCTAATCAGCTAAATTGCCTAAAAATTAGAGCAGATGATCCTCATAAAATTATATTTTATTTGATCCATTTATTGCATGATGAAGTGAATTATTTTTGGAGATGTGGAGGATTTCGTTTTATCTCGATTCTACCCTCTTCGAATATATTTGCATTTTCTTGGTGATCTAATGAGCCAAATTTCTTGAAATTTGGAGTAGATGATCCTCATAAAATCAACTTTAATTTGATCCATTTCTTGCATGATGAAGTGGATTATTTTTTTGAGATATGGAGGACTAAGTTTTTTCTCAGTATTCTTCCCTCTTCGATGAAGTTTACACTTCCATGTTGATCTAGACAAGAGAATTTTCTAAAAATTATAGAAAATCATCGAGAATGAAAATGAAACTTTTAAGACCACTCTCATCTCATTCGACATTCAGAAGACCACTTTCTAAAAATAGACATTCAGGGTAGGACCTATTAAAAATAGTAAGTGTTGGGATTTTGGTCAAATTGTTCATATCCATCCATCTCCCATCCATTTCACTAGCTTTTGTCATCATGAAGATCAAATACTTAGTTTTTGAGCCAATGATGGATGGATGGGTGGAGAAGATCATTGAAAAAGGAAAGTACTATCACCTGAGATCCTCTCTCTATTCAATTTTATCTCACCATTGTTTCCAAGGTGAATATGGAAAAGGTTGAGATCGAGAAAGAAATAACCCATTGGGATAATGTTTTTCCCATTGATATCCAAGATGAGTTGTCTTGATTCTCACTCCTTGGTGAGAAAGAGTATCCCATAAGAGAAGAAGGTTTCACTCATAGTGGCTTAGTTCAAAAAAGAGGTTAAGGGAAATGATTTCATCCATGGATCATTTCCACATAATTTATTGAGAGAAATATCTTCATCATCATAGGCTTTTTCATCTTGGATTGGTCAATTATCTCTTCGCTTTCTATTCTTCCTTCTCTCTCTACATTCTAATTCTTCGTTGGTAATGTAATTTTTTTCTTTTCATCTTATTCACTTAAGTGACCTTTTAATTTTGCAAATTGTAAGATTTATTTTTCATTAATAAGAAAATGAATCATCTTTATTCCTATAGGAATATGAAAGGTCATAAGTGGTAGGAATGTGAAAATTCACTTGGGGGAGATGAAGAGACATTTTTGTAAATCTATATATTGGGATGACTTCTCCATTCCAAAGGGTTTATAGCTTTTGTCATCCTACAACAAGAAAAAAATTATTTCTTCTATTTCCTTGTCTATATTCTTATACTTCCTACTTTCTAACTATGTAATTTTTGTAATCTTTAACAACCAAGAAATAATTGTGTCTTTGAAGAATAAATCAATAGAATTTTTGTCTTTGATTTGTTAATCTTTCTATTACTTACACAGTTGTTTTTCTTCCTATTGAATTTGGACCTATTGTATACACCTAATTTTTAACTTTTCATCTTTCATACCTCTTACTAACAATTTTTTTATGTAGATAAAGGTCATTGATGCATCTATTTCTTAAGCGGGTGCCTTAAGGGGCCTTCCAGAATGGAGAATGATTATTTACATAATCATTATGGGTTAGAGATAGTACACACACAAAGTATCACTATGTGATCCCAACCTTAATTGTCCTTGTATTAGTAATCTTTATCCCTTTATGTCTCATGTGCATTGCATGCTTGACATCTTTCTTACATTTCACCACTTGGTACCTTGTCCATCCGTTTACTTGATCCATGACACCTCTTTTTCACTTTGCATGACACATTATCATCCTTGGATGATACCATCTCTCGTGGGTGATGGTTTTGGTGTAATTTTTTTCTGGATGACATCATCACCCATGGGTGATGGCTTTGTATATATATCTACTACATCTTAAAATTCATGAAGAAAGGAAGCCCGAATCTTAGGAACTCCCATCTTTTCTTCTCTCTTGTGCCAACTTCACATTTGTTGTCTTTTCTCTTTGTTCATCATACACTTGGCTTGGATTGGATTGGACACTCTTCTTTTTGGTTGGATTTATTACATTATTGGGTCATCTACATTGAGTCTAGGACATGAACGGTGTTTCCTAACTAACTAGGACTCAACATTTTCTTACTTTAATTAACCAAGACTTAGTCTAACCCTAAAATCACATGTCTTATTCTTCCTCTAATAGCATGCCCACTTATCTAAGTGCCAAACACCATTTTAGACCCGACACCAATGGGCAGAGCTGGAAAAAGATAGCCAGGATCTGCTATTTTGGGAAACCTAGGATTTCTCTTTGAATTGGCATTGTCAACCTTAAACCAACTTTGGTCACCCTAAACCATCATCAGTTTCCATATATTCATTTTAGTAACCTGTTTTGGGATTTTGGAGACATTCTCAAGTTTTGGAACAAAGGAGATTTGCATGCAAGCAAGAACCAGAGCCCTTTACACATCTAGATAGCCATAGCCAACACCAAGATGGATCTCGAAGGTATTTGCATTCACGGTAGCATTCTAGGAAGCACTGCCATGACACTGAGCACCATTCCATAGATCAACCATCACCATCATCTAGCCATCAAATCTACAAGCACCAATAAGTGTATCTCTAACCTGCATCATTTCATACTTATTCATATTACAAAGTTTCTTCATCTCTATTTATCAACATCTATTTGTATTTTTCATCCCACTCTTGTTACCTTCCTATGGATCCAACCATTCCATCACCCAAAATCATTTAATCACCTACACTTGATCCCTGAATACCTCTGAGTACCCCAACACCATTACAAACCTAGCCATTTTCCTCAGACTCACTATCTTACCTCAAAAAGTTCCCAAAACCCAGTTTATTGAATTTCTACCATCCCGCCTTAACCATCGTCGGTTCCCTCTTAACCATCATCGTCGATCATACCTCACCAACGTTGGTCTTTATATTTGGTAATCCTACCAATAATAGAAACTTAAAAACCTACATCCAAGAAACCCAAGCTACACATAATCGACCTCGACTGTTCCAAGTGACTTGACCACCTACCCTACTTCCAAATCTGATCATAACCTAGTCTGTTATATTATATTAGCTTATTGTATTTGGATAAGATACCTAAATCATATCAACTACAGTAGGACGTTATTTATTTATGGCATTTATTACATTAGTTTTTATTAAAAAAGTGGGTTGATCGCCACCAAGGAAGTACCACACTTCCTGGATCTAGTACATGCTAGGCAGCCCACTGACATATATTGTTTAACTCTCTTTTGTGGTCTTGTTGTGTATTTCAAGTAGTTCCTCCTAGCCAAAAGGAATCTCGCATAGTCAACATTGGATCAAGAAATCAGAACACACACACATGACCTTTAAAATGACCATCACAACAGGTATTCCTCCTTATCCCATAACTTTATTTGTTTTGTCAAATCCATAAAGAAAGTGGTGAAACATTTTGGCATGCCCGATGGGACCCATCACGGGTTCTTTTGCATTTTATTCATTCCTAGGTGAAAGTTGTGTGTTTTTTTCCTTTTGAAAAGCTTCCACATTAATTTTCTTCTCTAGAATATTCCCCTTCTTTCTATTGTCTAAAATCAATCATGTTTTTGGTGCTTTAAAAAGAATATATCTTTCTTTCATTAGCATTGCATTAGTGAAATAGCATCCCTCTTCCTGTTCATCACTTGTTACATCGAATATCACATTTTGATTTGGGTTTAAAACACTTGCATGGCATTCTGATTTGTTGCATTATATCTCACATTAAAATTGAGGGCAACCTATATGCTGGAAGTCATGCCCAACTAATGGTTGACACAACTGAATCATAGAAAGCACATTCTCTTTTCTCTCTTTGCCAAACTGCACAAATTGGAATATACACATCTTCTTAAACAACATCCCACCGGAAGAATTTTTCAACGATCACATGATCAAAGGATTGATAGTGGGCACCCATCTAGTTATCTTTTCCAGTCACCCATCAGAGAAAGGCCCACCCCCATAAAACATAACCTGAAACCTCACCTTTAGAATTCCCTTCTTCATGTAGGAAGCCTTCCCAACCAAAAAATTTGTTCTAAATTCATGAGTCAGTCCTTAAATAGCATAAGCTAAACACACTAAATTCACTTGTAGGATTACGTGTTTTTCTTAGCTTTGTTCTTGACTTGTGTTTTGAGGTGTGAGGTCGTATTCTCCATTTTCTTTCCTTTCACACTCCATAATCATAGTTGGTGTATTATGACTATTTCTAAGTGTGTCAGACTCATTTTTTACCATATTCATACTTTTGGGTTGGTGTCTCATTCAACTTTAATTCACAAAAATAAAATTTTCTTCATTCTACAAATTTTACAAGTAATCGCCATCGATTTACATCTCGATCGTCATGGTTTATCTCGACCGGTGTGGTTCCTTTTGCTTTTGGTCATTTTTCCCTATTTAAAAGCACTCATCTCATCTTCATTCTGATATTATTGACTAAATATCTTCCAAATCACCATTGCCTCTACTTTCGATATTATTGACTAAATATAAGAATCGGCATTGGTTACTTTGACCATCATCGATCACCCTAAGCGTTGGTCATTCTATTTTGATTTTTAATCAAATTTGCAATTTCACCTCTCATAATTAATTATTTTCCATCCCTGTTGTTTTTATGTCATTTATAGAATACAAGTCTTACCAGGTCAACACTTATTCACATGGTGTTGACTCATAGCCAAACTAATGCCCTCGTATTTCATGCCAACCATCAGCCACTCCCACCTAATCCATCACCGTCATCCATCTTTTCAACTATGGATCTGAATCAACTTATCCCCATTGCTACTGGTGATGAGGAGTTCGCAAGACTCCTTGATTAGAACCCCACGGCCCTACAATACTATCTTACCCACTCATCCACTGGGACTCCTCATGATAGTTAATATACGGAATGCCTATATCTATCCCTCCTACTCACCCCCACCACCTGTCGCTAGCCACCAAGCTCGGCACTACCATCATCCACTTTACCACCTGTGGTGTCTCAACTAGGTCCCACATCCGATATAACTCGCAGTTACATCTATGTCATCTATCACACTGTGATGTTAGTGGTTCCTCCAAAAATCACCTTAAGTATAGCCCCATTTGCACCCGTTACCTCACATATACCTATTATATTGCAAACACCTCCGGTGTTGGAAACCTACACCCCTTTCTAGAACCTTGTCCTTTCTATCTCGTAGTCCTTACCCCCAATCACCACTAGAGTTGTTATATGACTACCCCACCTACTTACACATACTACCAACAACCCCAACCTCGTCTATCACTTATTTTGGCTATGTGCCACCTACATCTATTCCTCCTATGTAGTTCTCATACTCAGCACCACCATACACTAACATACCACCCACCTCATACATTCAAGCATCAACCCCCTTTTTTTGTAGGGGGCACCCATTCATCACAACCTACCAACGACCTCATTAAGATGATGATGGAAAATATGCAGACCTTAGAAGCATCTATTTCTGGATCCCGTAATTCTTTAACTTATGATGAAATCTATAACGAGCCTATCCATCCATCTATTCCCATTCACCCCTACCCTGTGCATTGGGAAATGCCTAAATTCAATCACTTCAACAGTAAAGAAGACCCACAAGTAACACTTGTGGTCATTCAAACATGGGTGCTACCTAATCACCCATGATGACACTTTGCTCCTACAAACCTTCCCAATGTCCTTGACAAGACCAACATTGGATTGGTATAGTGGACTACCTATACATTCCATTTATTCCTTTAATCAAGTATCCCAAGCTTTCTTAGACCATTTTTCAATCAATGTTATCAAGAAAGTCACCATGACCGATCTTTATTCAACCTGACAGTATGAAGACAAATCTATCACAGATTTCGTTTCCCACTGGCAGAGTCTTATCAACCAATTAATGTTCTAGCTACCTCAAATTGAACTTATTGAGTTGTTCACTAGAGCTTGTGCCAAACACATCTCACCAACTCTGTAGGTACAAACCTTCCAAACCTTCGATGAAGTGTTCACCATGGCACGAAAGCTAGAAATTTGTGCCATTAAAGAAAAGAAAATCCAATTACAAAACAAGAATGCCCCATTCAAATAAAACAATTCTTCTTCATCTTCAAAACCTCAAAATAACTATTCAAAGCCCAAAGGATCTGCCAACGGTAGTCCTCAAGGCAAGACCATCTCATCCTTCTAATAAATCCCAACCTTCTTCCAATATTTCCCTGTCTAGGCCTTTCAGCTCTTCGGTAGAGAGCAGCGGAAGTACACTTCAATTGGAGAGACCTATTCTTCATTCTTGGAAAATCTTCTTAAAGTTGGAGCCATTACACTTCCTCCCATAAAACCTCATACAGGTTTCGATCCTGACCCATCCTATGCCTGCATGGTATAAAGAACACGACTACTATAATTATCATCATGTCAAAGGCCATAGTGATGGTAACTGCATAAATTTCAAGAACATCATCAAGAGATGATAGATAATGGAGACCTTGTCGTGGACAACCCGAATGTGCCAAACAAATCAAAATTTACACATCTTTAAAAATTCATTCCCTAACCATAAACCATCATCTAATCAAAATAGTGAACCTTCATCCAATGAAAACAATGTCCGTGAAGTCCATGTGGTTTTTGATATCATACCAACCATTCCTCAAATCCCACCTATTTTGTCTATTGAGGAAATTTTGGCATGAGCTCCTTTACCCACAAAGGAGCATACCTCTTCCACTCCTTCACCCCAGAGGATTCCCCCCTTCACTCAATGAGGAGCATGGATCTTCCACTCCTTCACCCCTAGAGGATTCCCCTTCATCTCTCCCTTCTCCCACAAAGAAACCCACACTTTCTACCGATGTCATTTCACCATCTACCTCATAGCCTACCAAACAGTCAACGCTTTTAATTCTCCCATCCAGGAGAATCATCATCACCTTCTCCTCCACCAAGGGATAAGTCTACATCACCCCACCTATTATCTCTCCTACCCATGGGAGACTCATTAGACATGCCACTACCTATGTTGGGGTAGTTCCCCTCAAGCATCCTAGAACCCCATTGACATGATCTCGGCTCTTTTACCTATGAGTCCGAGGCTAGCCAATTCCCTGTCTCATAGACATATTTTATAGGGATCACCACCAAACCAATTCCATCTTCTTCTTCAAGTAGTCCCATTTTCATGGTCTGGCCGATCACTTGGATTACGTTGATAATTCCATGCTCTGGGGACGTCTTTAGCTCCCCTTTTCAACCCAAATGCAAATGTTTGCTTGAAGATACTTCCACGATCTACCCAAGGGTATTTTTGACAACAGATCAGCATTGACCATGCCTATTGAAATGGCTTCTTCTTCATCATCCCTACCTACATCTAAACCTCTACCCACAACTAAATCCATTCCCAAACCTAAAATCCTACCCACACCTCTCTCCTCACCCATAGCTAGACCCATCACTACCTTGGGTGTCATGCCGACATCAAGCCTTACTCACCCACCTATCAAATTGGACTTAGCAACATCATCTCAAACCCACACCAACATTATCCTCCACCTAAAAGAAAACCCAACCTCTAGGCCGCATACACCGGTCTCACCTACCACACCTTTGTCACCTTCCCCTTTCCATCCATCCTAGGGCCCCATCCATCAACCCTAATCAAATAGTCTCCTACCCAAGGCCAGTCAAAATCTAAACAACCTACTATTGCATCACGAGCCTTTCGTTACACCTCATTCACCCAAAACCAAACACCTCACCCTCACCCATGCACTTTTACCACCTATACCTCCACCAATTACTATAACCCCAACCTTTCCTATATGACTTCAACCATGTCATCTACCCAACCTCTACTAACCACCTCCACCGTAACTCTTGGTTGTCCCCATGGGTAACCCATCCTCTTCCACCATCTACTTTCCCTTCTATATCCCGTACTCCCATGTCACCTTTACCCAAGAAGGTGCAACCTAAAGATAAGAATCCACTACCCTCCAATAAGGTAGTCAAACCAACAAAACCTTCCATCACCAACTCTTCTACCCCACCTTTACCCAAGTAGATGCCAGCAAAACATAAGACAATACCACTTACCAAACTAGTGGACCAACCCATTCCCCCTCCTATAAATCCTCTACCCTCACAATCATCCACACCTTTACCCAAACCCACACTCACTTCCCATTGTGATCCGTTAGCAGGGTCCTACACCAACATTTTAACTAATCTCTTAGAGACTTTTTGTCATCACATTACCGCCACTTTGACCTTACGATCCTCTCAAACCCAAACCAAAAGGGTTTGATGAAACCAAGATTATGCACCTATCATTGTGTGCCAAGACATGATGTAGAAAATTGTAAGGCTCTAAAGACCGTTATTCTTCTCCAACTTTGTCCTCCTGAAAAAATTTTTGATGATGATGACCTTCTTGATGAGGACCATGTTCCACCTTCACTTATCACCACACATCATCATCCTTTACCCATTCAATGACTAGTATCTCCATCCCCACAACCATTTTATCCACCTCCAAAATTTGAGATCAACATGGTCCATATTAGAGAGTTGGCCAAATCACCACCCAAATGTTAATGCGCCCTACTCATTTCACAAGGCTCTTATCCACCGTTAGGGTTTTTTCCCTCATGTTGTTACACCTTTCATGGCACACCTCTCCATCCACCTCCCCTTATATTAACATGGTTCACGTTGCCACCCACGCTCAGAAAGACAAAGGAAAAGAAAAAGCAACTAGCCCATCAACCAACCCCGTGCCCAATATACCATCTACACCGCACCCAAAATCACCATCCGTGGACCTACATACCCTATCTCTGATGGGGTCACCCATCGCACAATGATAAAACAATTACATTAGTCTCCTCTAAAGATGTCTTTGTATGATCTCGTCCAAACTTTTGAATCTCATAGACAAGCCCTTATTGAGGTTTTACAATCCATTGAAGTTTTACCCAATGACCCCACACCAATGGCCTCCATTATTACCCCTCACCACGTGGCCTCACTTACCAAATCATCTCCTTCTTCTACCCCATGCCCACTCCTCAAGTCGCCACCCTCAACTTCTCTAATGAGGAGATTGTACCTCTCCAGTCAGATGACCCTGATCCCACCCTATTCATTTCTATCTATATCGATAACATATGTGTACGATGCATCATGATCAATGGTGGTGCTAGCATTAACATCATATCCTCCCATGCATACAATCAAATGTGTATCCCTTCTAATTATATGCATAATAACCTGTTATGATGTGCTCCTTCAATGACGTCATTACCTCCACCCTTGGCACCATTATCCTTCATGTTCGCGTAGGCCCTCACACTATCTTGGAACTATTCTATGTCTTAGAGGGGGAGTTCCAGTATAACCTATTGCTTGGCAGACCTTGGATTCACATCATGGGTTGTGTCCCTTCAACTTTACACCACTATGTAAAATTTCAAACATGAAGGACATAACTATACCATCCTCGCCGACCCATCACCATTCAAAACTTGTAACATGTTATACCGGCCCAATGATGTACTTGTACCAGTCAAGGCATCTACCACTACCCCCACTTCTCCTTCACCCATGACCCCATCCACCAATGTTGTCACCACCTCTCCCACATCTAACTCTTCTATTCCTACTATCACCTCAACCTCTGCAACTGAGCCCTCTACTTCCCAACCAACCACTACCCCTCCTGCCCAATCATCTAGTGAGTCATCTATCCCCACCACCCACATATTGACTACTATGATCCCTTAGAAGGTGTTTTTCAATGCCTCACTCTGGGGGAGTACCACCTATACAATATCAACACATTTCTCACTCCACAAGAGTATGGGAACCTATGCCAACACCCTAGTTATGACTACCACGTAGGTGAGGTTTTTCCTTATGGTCCTCCCCACCTTCACACTAATCTAATGTATGGGGACTTGATACTACCACTTATTCACCCAGAACCTCCATCCCAAACATGACCATTTTCATCTAACCTCTAATCCCTTACTAACCACCACTTTTCCCACACTTTCCTTCACCGTTGTGCATGGAAAGGCTTTGGCTTCAGTTTTTATGAACAAGGCCACCATACTATCATTTCATGTACCACCCATAAACACAATGATCGTAGTGGCATTGGATTTTGCCACATCACCTTCAAAAAGGCCCGTGTTGACCTCATTGAGGAAGAAAAACCTTCTCCACCCCATTCACCAATCATCACCACCTTCACCCACGGAGTCCATAGATCCCGAATCTATTCCTCCTAACTTTTTTTTTTTAAACATGATTTCCCTTGGGACCTCTGACCTATCAACGTGATGGTGAGGTTCCCTCTTCTCTTCCCTTCCTGTATCTTGACATGATCGATGATGATACACCTTCTATTAACGTCATTCAATGTCAAGATGATGAGTCTATCCTCACCTATCTAGGTGTGGAAGATTCTTATATTCACCGGTTGTTACCCTCTGAGATGCAAACCATGTTGAATGAATCGACTATCAAAATCAACATTAACACTCAGGATGACCACACATTCTAAAGATAGGTCAATCTTTAGATGTTGAACAAGAAGCTTTTACCTCTTTCCTCCTGGGACCATAGCAACACTTTTTCTTGGTCCTATATTGATATGCCCGGTATTGACCCAAAAATTGTGGTCCACAATATCTTAACCAATATGATGTAACCATTCCTCGTAACCATTCTTGATGCCAAACCCATAAAACAAAAGTTGTGGAAAATGCATCCTCGCATTGATCTTCTTGTCAAAGAAGAACTTCAACCTTCTCTCGGTTTCCTTTATCCTACCCATTGATTATCCCCAATGGATTTCTAACATCGTTCCTATCAAAAGTGATAGGGGGACTCCACATTTACATGGATTTCCATGACCTCAACCTCACTTCCCTAAAGATGATTTTCCTCTACCAAGTATTGACCAACTAGTTGATCTCACCACCGCCATGAGATGTTATCACTCATGGATGGTTTCTTAAGTTATAATCAAATACTACTTGCTCTAGAAGATCAACACAAAACTTCCTTCATCACTCCTTGGGGGACCTTCTACTATCGAGTCATGCCTTTTGGCCTTAAAAATGTTGGTGCTACATATCAGTGAGCCATGACTTATATCTTCCATGACATCATGCATCACATATTGGAAGATTACGTAGATGACCTTCTTACCAAATCCAAACATCGGGCCAAACACTGATAGTCCTTAAGGTCATCTTTGACCGCCTCATCAAGTATTGTGTTTTCCTTCAACCTAAGAAGTGTGTCTTTGTAGTACTTTCAGAAAACTCCTTGGTTTCATCATTTCTTTGCATGGCATAGAAGTCGATCCTGCTAAAGTGAAGGCTATTCTTGAAATGCCTCCACCTACTAATCTCTCATCAACTTCAAAGCTTACAAGGTAAGTTGCAATCTATTTATCATTTTATCTCGTAACTTTTCGACCGCTGTCAACCATTTCATCATCTCCTCAAGAAGGACATCTCATTCAAATGGGATGATGAATGCCACAAATCCTTTGATGCCTTAAAAAATACCTTCTTCAACCACCGGTGCTCATTCCTCCTAAAGATGACCAACCCTTTTACCTATACATTTTTGTTATCGACCATTCCTTAGGTGTCATGCTCACTCACCATGAACAACACAGAGAGAAAGTGGTTTATTACATAATCCATACCCTTTTGGACTATGAAACTAGGTACACCCATGCTGAAAAACTTTTCTTAGCCTTAGTTTTTGTCACCACTAAACTATGTCATTACCTACTCAACCACAAAACCTTTTTCATCACTAACACTGACCCTCTACATTATATGTATGCAAACCCTACCAACATCAACGTGTTACACATTGGCTCATGCTTCTTGCCGACCTTGACCTCAAATTCATCCATCAAAATTCTATCAAAGGCCAAGCCATCGCTAACCAACCATAGACGCACCTCTTTCCAAAAATCAACCCTCTAACTTTGATTTCCCTGATGAATCCATTGCTACCCTCTCCTTGGACGATACCACTTACCAAATGACCCTCTTCTTTGATGGTTCCAAATGTCACGTGGGGTGGTGTGGTGTTATCCTCATTCCTCTTGGTGGTGAACCCATGCCTTTATCTTTCAAACTGGATTTTGATTGCACAAACAATATTGCCAAATACGAAGCACTCGTATTGGGCCTTCAAACCACCATCTCCCTAGATGTTAAATCAATTAATATCTTTGGTGATTCCCAACTAGTTGTAAATCAATTCAATGGTATATACCAGTGTCATAATGAAATACTACAAAAGTAAAAATGTCATGTCGACACACTTTTAACTACCTTTGATCATTACGACATTCAAACCACCCCCGTTCTACCAATAAATTTGTGGATACCATGGCTTGTTTGCTTCTCATATACCCCTTCACTGCCGACTCCAAAATATTTTTCACAATACAAAGGTTACAATCACCTCTTATTTATCTTGTGTGGTCACTCCATCAAAACTATTGCACATGACCCACGTGACCTTTGGTATAAGTAGTTTGCAGACTACCTTTCCCTTTCCATTCTACCTCTTGATCTCACTTGTAATGGAAAACATTGCCTTTCTTAAAAGTGTTTCTCACTATTTCATCATGGGTGGTCTCCTTTATAAGCATGGCTTTGATGGTATTCTCTTATGATGCCTTACAAGTTCTAAAATCCCTACACCATCAAGGAAGTTCACGACAGAATTTTGGAGGTCACTTTAGTGGTTTAGCTATCGCTAAATGCATTCTTCACCTTGGCTATTATTGGCCAACCCTAAACCATGAATGTTGTGACTATGTCAAATGTTGTGTGAAATTCCAACAATATGCTAATCTTCATCACACACCTAGTCATGCCTTATAGGTCGCACGAGACCTTTGGCCTTTCTCTCAATGGGGTTTGGATCTTGTCGGAGAGATCAATCTCATTCTTCACAACACCATCAATGGATTATAACTACTACATTGAATACTACACTAAATGGGTAGAATCCATTCCCTCATTTCTACAAAAGCCGAGAAAATATGTGAATTCATCAACCATCACATCATTTGTCGCTTTGGTGTTCCTCACCATCTCATCATCGATAATGGAAAACAATTCAAAAAAAAACCTACAAAATTTGTGTGATGCTTTTGGCATTCAACTCATTTTCTTGTCACCTTATTACCCACAAACCAATGGCCAAGTAGAATCAACCAATAAAACCTTGAACAAAATTCTTATGAAAGTAGTTGATGATACTAGGAAGGATTGGCATATGCACATTCCTTTCACCTTATGGGCTTATCACATTAGTATTCACACTTTGACTGTTGCCACATTTTTTCTCTAGTCTATGGTACCGAGGTTGTCTTTCCTCTCAAAGTCTAGATTCCATCTCTCCACATCTCACTACAAGACATGCTCAACGACGATGAATTTTTCCATGACCGTTTAGCACAACTTGAGTTGTTAGATGAATGTCATCTCAATGCTCTTGACCATCTCCAAATCTACCAAAAATGTATCAAGTGTGCCTATGAAAAACATGTCCATGAATGAACCTTCTAGGTTGGCAACCTCATCCTGAAGGAAAATCAACATGTAACCAAAGAAGAGAAAAGTAAACGGGAAAATTTTTCCTAATTGGCTTGGACCCTATATCGTTACTCATGCCTATGGATCAGGTGCTTATCATTTGTCTTCACTAAAGGTAAACCCAAACCTAAGCCCCTTAATGCCTTACATCTTTGACCATTTTATTGTTGAAATCAAGTCCTATATCACCTTTTTCTATCTATTGACCACTCATCCCTTGAGCATTGTTCACCTTCCATGTTACCCATTTTGAGGATCAATGACTAAACAAGAATCATGTGATTACCCATCACCTTTCAGCCTTATCTTCAATATGAGTATCATGGCTCTACTCATAGCATGATTCTCATGGATACTTTTCATATTTTTCAAAGATGGAATCCCATGGTCATTCGTCACTTGAAACCATCTCTTTCATAGTTAACCTCTGTGTACTATGGTTTTGTCTTCTAAAAAAGAACCTAATCTTCCTCTATAGTCTTGTCCATGACTTAAACATCCAAAAATAAAATGGGATTCAAATCCTTGAGTCAAACTTCTAAAAAACAAATGACTCCCTCAAAAAGGACATCTCTTATCTCGCCGCTATAAATAGACTGCTCCCTCGAAAGGACAACTATATAAAGTCATTGCAAAAATATAATAAAATGTTCAGAAGCTTCCCGCATCGATCAACTTCATGAAGACCTCAAGGAGATAATATACTCATCCCATATAGACTTCTTACATCGATCAGTCTATCAAAAATAAAAACAAATGAAGAAAATGATAACTTTTTATCATGGACTTGCCTATTTTTGAGCATGGGTTTCTTTCCCAAGTAAACATACCATCGTACACTAAGTTACGCTAAACCACCCACTTTCACCTCATTACCTTTTCACCCTAATTTTCTCTCTGCTCAAGGGACTTACCGCAACTATGACATTTCATGATCATGTGACTTTCTTCACCCTTAGAATAGTCCATTATGCAATGCCTTTAGGGTCTTACGTTCATAAGCCCATCTTGGGTATGGTAGACTCATTAGGTTCTTATTAATTAAGTGGCTCTTTTACCACCTCTTACCATTCACCTTCCTCATTACTTATTGATTATCCTATACAAGACCAAACCATCGACACCTACATTTAAACGAATCAACCATGCCTATCACCTAAGACTCAACCATGCCTATGACCTACACTCAATCATACCTAAAACCTACCAACCCATTCCTCTACCTCATCACATTCTTCCCTAGCTTATGGGAGAACTACATGGCCTGAGGCCCCTTTTCATCGAGGCTATGTAGGCAGCACTCTAAGGGCATGGGGCCCTTGGAGGTTAGCTTCAGCCACCTTTACCCTAACCAATTTCCCCTTCACTTTCCTATTCACATTTTACCTTAGTTTCCATTTTATATCAACAATTGGAAATTAAACCAAACAAGCACCAATTAACAAACATTTTTACCACTTCATCAAATCATTCATTTATCATTTTTATATTTCCACCATAGCAAATATTTGGAAATTTAAACCATAACATGCATAAACATCACCATTTGTCTCCCATGTTACCAATAACTTGGAACTTAATCAAAACCCATAAACCATGACTCAACCATGCCTATGACCAAACTCCATCATGCCTATACCTAACTCCACCATGCCTAACTGACCTAACTCCATCATGCCTAAACCAACCTGACTCAATCATGCCTAAACCAACCTCACTCCATCATGCCTAAACTGACCTGACTCCATCATGCCTAAACTAACCTGACTCCATCATGCCTAATTCACCTGGTTTTCACCCATATGCATATAACAATGGAAAATTTTACAACATAAGCACAACATCATACCATAAATATCACCATCTCTATAAAAATCATCAGAATCTATGTGTCCATACATATATGCACAGAAGCAAAATCAATACATATGTACGCCAATACAAATACATACATGTATCTCAAACTCTCATATACAACCTCACCATCTTTGGCACGTAGGCCAATATAATAATCAAAAGACTCAAAAACTCTCATGTACATGGTGAAATCAAAAATATATCTTTAGCACGCAGTCGGTATAAATCAAAAATATACAAGCATCTATATCTTGAAAATATGGTGACTAATCGTCACCCCACCAAATGTCCAGGCCGGTCTCATCTATCTCCTCTTCCTCTCCTCTAGCCCAAAGTGCCCTGCCACCATCTCTCCACCTTGTATGGGTCTAGCCCTCATCTCTACCTAGCTTGCATCTGGGTCTAGCCTCTATGAGCTATTCGCCTCCCCCTGACCCTGTCTATGGGCTCGTCGGCCCCTTGTACTCTCTACACTATGTGTGTGAGATCTAGTCCTCTCACTGAGGCCTATTGTACCATGTACTTTGCATAGGAAGGGATGTTTATCCTGGTAGTAGTCAAATGATCCTGGTAGTACCTAGTCTCATTTAGGGTGTCCTCGAACTCGGTGTTCGGTACTATCTGTGATGGTGTCATTGGTCTCAAACCACTGCACATACCATGGGACCCTATCCCTGAGCCTATGTTAGTGCATGTGCTATAACCTATGCCTCGTAGGGCCACAACACGGGCTTGTGTAGTGGCCAACTTACCCCACAACCCTACTACCTATGCCTATAGGGTAGCTACTATCCCCATATCCATCTCCACCCCGTACGAGTGCCTATCCTCGAGCAATCTGGGCTTATAAAGCCACCACATGTTCCCGTAATGTTGTCGTTTGTGCCTTGTACTCGATAGTAAACTACCCCCGTAAACCTCGTAATCTAGGCCTGTAAGGTGGCAAACTTCCCCGCAAAATATCCTCTCGAATCGTAAGGGTAGCCAAGTCTAGTTTCCCTGGCCTAAGTGGTGTTGCTCATAGTTGTACTTCCCACGAGTTCCTATAACTATTTGTAGCCCCGGCATCATCAATCCACTAGTCCACTACCTTCTCCTCTTTCCCGATCGACATGCCGGGTCAGTTGTGGTAGAGGTATATGCCTCTCCACATCATCCCTCCTATACTGAGGGAATAGTGGTGGCACATCCTAGAGCAGCCCAAATGCTGTCTAACCCTATCTACAATCTCGTGTTGTCGGCACGATGCCCCCGTATCCACCGATTAGTTGTAATTCATCCGGATCCACTGCCATCTTCTTGTATGTAGCGCCAAATTCTCCATGGGATATTCCTTTGTGCCTACATCTCTTCTTCATTCTCCTAAATGCTCTATTTCTCATCCTATAAGTGCTAACCTTGATCCGTAAACTTTCTTTTTCCAACAATTCACAAATCCTATTTAGTGATAAATGAATGGAATATGACTAAATTTATACTAACCAATATAATGTGCAAGAATTAATCACAACTATAACACAAATTGAGATAATAAGAATAAAGGAGACACAATAATTTATCCTAGAGAAACCCAAGGTGAGAAAACTCCAATGGGTAAGAAAATTGCTTCCCTTTCACTATGTAAATCTCCAAAATACAAATCTATTATCAATAAATGACCTTCAAGAAGGATTCTTCACTCCTCTTTGTATTTTTTTCTTACAACTCTCAACAATAGTAAACTCACTCACAATGAACAAATAAGAAATAACTCCAACTTCTCCTCTTTTCTCACACTATAATTCACTCAAAATCACTTGCTTGAATGCTTCTACAACCTTGTATTTATAGTTTCTCTACCCATGTGTAATCGCCGCTATGTGAAGAGAGGTGGTTACATAACCTTTAGGGAAATTACATAACCATCACCCATAAAATCCTCTAAATAGATAAATGATGGCCTGAAATGTCATTCGAAGGTGTTCGGGATCACCCCACTGATTAAACCATCTCTTGAAGAAAGAACCAGATGATAACCTACACTTTGTAAGTATCAAATATATATAATACATAGAATTGGGTATTTTCATATCCATTTTTGGATCATACCTCCCCATTTTGAGGCTTTTAAGTCCCTAAAAGCTTCAAGAACTGATGAGGTAAGGAAAATTTCTTCCTCACATATTCTCTAGAATACCAATTGGCCTTGGTAGGCAACTGAACTTTCAACCCAATCAACCACATGTCCTATACTCATATCTGTGTTTTCCTCTCTTTCCGCTTCAAAACCACATCTTTCCTGCAATTCCAGTTGACTATCTCGGAGCAAGATCCTCAATAGATGAAGTAACACTCCCTCCTCTTCTTCATCCAACATGGAGGGCTCAAAGAGATGTAAGTTTTAAACATTCACAACTGAGTAAATCCTCATATAAGGAGGAAAATCCAATCAAAAAATCATTCTTACCTCTTAGAATCTCAAATGGGCCATATCAAAGAGACTTGATTTTTTTGCTTTTCCTTGTAGCATATCCCTCGCTCAAGTACTACCATACTTTGTCTCCAATAAGGAAGAAATGCTCATTCATGTCTTGATCATGTCGTGTTTTGTACTTGGTATGTCACTCGCCAACATCTCTTGTATATGAAGGTGTATCTATTGAATTTTCTTAATGATCTTCTCGAATTTGTGGACCTCAGTTCCACTTTTTCGTTGTCTCTACATGGTAATCTCAAAATAACATCAAAAATCACTCTTAGGCAAAAAAACAAAACATGTTTTAAAATGAGTCTTACTAGTCAAAGCATGAATCGCCTTGTTATAAGAGTGTTGAATATACACTAAGTACTCATCTCAAGTCCTCATATGTTTCCTATTGTACCCTTTCAAGAGTTATACCAAGGTATGGTTAACCACTTATGGTTTCCCATATGTTTGCGGAGGAAAATCGATAGACCTCTTCAACTTCGTATTCATTTTCTCCCAAAAAGAAGACCAAAACTTCCCTATGAACCATGAGTCCCTATCTGACACAGTATAATCAGGAAAACCAAAGTTAACCCACACATTAGCAAAAAATAACTTAGTTGCATCATTGGCCTTAATGGTCTTCTTGCAAGAATTAGAATACACTTTTGCTAAATCGGTCTACTATCACAAAAATATAATCATGACCTCTCTTGGAAGTAGGAAAACCGCCCACAAAATCCATGGAGATGCTTTCCCATGGTGGGAAGGAACTGGAAACGACATATATAACCCTAAATTTCTGTTATTAGGCTTGTTTGTACTACATAAAACACAACCCTTGATGAATTTAGCAACTTCTACTTGCATGTTTGGCCAATAAACATACCTCTATAAGTGTGCTACAGTCTTTGTCACACCAAAGTGACCAACTACCTTAGAAGTGTGTGCTTCCCTCATCAACTAAACTCTTTCCCCCTTAGGCACACAAAGTTTCTCGTTCTTGTAGAGAGCAAACCATCCTAGAAGTAGTATTCTCCTCTAGGTGCAAATCCCTCACTTAGAGGTTTCTGCTGAAAAATCTCTACAAAATTTGGATCTTGCTCATAACCTTCCTAATATGCTTCACACAAAAAGGCTCAAGAAGAGTTAACATGCCCATAGATGAAAGAAAAGGAGGTCTAGATAACATATCAACTAACTTTTAGTCACACATTTCTTATATTTGATAATCAAATGAAATTTTTATAAAAAAACCCATCCATTTATAGTATCTAGTATGTTGAAGTTTGTTTTAAGCTCCTGCAGATATTTGAGAGGTTGATGATCCATGTGAATGATAGTTTCCTTAACCATCAAATAGTGTTTCCATTTATTGACTACTTGAATAAGAGCATGTAACTCTTTTTCATATGTACAATAATTTAGAATTGCACCATGAAACAATTCAGAATGATAACATACGGGCCTACCCCTAAAGAAGAACAACCCCATTAGCATAGTCACTAGCATCGGTTTCCACTTCAAATGGTAGTTGTAAGTTAGGTAATGCCAAAAATGGAGCATGACTAATCTTATATTTAAATGACTCAAAAGCAATTTTTGTTTCTTACCCCAATCAAAATCCTTACCCCCGTTGTCACTGAATGTAGTGGTGTTGTTATGGATGAAAATTTCTTAATGAACTTCCTCAAATACTAAATTGCACCAACAAAGCTCTTGGGTTGGTCAAATTGGATGGTGTAGGCCAATTCTGAATGGCCTCTATCTTTTCTAGATCAATCCTTAACTCTCCATCTCCAACCACATGTCCCAAAAATACAAGTGACTATTGTGCAAACTCGCACTTCTTTTCATTCAACACAAGTTGGTTCTCCTTAAGAACTTGCAAAAATTGATGCAAATGGTCAATATGCTCCTCAAAAGTTCTACTAAAAACCATAATGTCATCCAAGTACACAATAATAAAGGAATCAATAAATGGCCTCATTACCTCATTCATCAATCTCATGAAGGTATTTGGTGCATTACATAGCTTGAATGGTAATACCAACCATTCATATAACCCCTTCCTAGTCTTGAACATTGTTTTCCAGATGTCCTCTTCCTTGATCTGCACTTGGTGATATCTAGATTTCAAATCAAGCTTAGTAAAATATCTATCATGTTGTAACTGATCTAACAAATCATCAATGCAAGGAAGAGGGTACCTATTCTTGATGGTTATTTTATTTAAAGCTCTGTAATCAACACACATTCTCCATGAACCATCTTTCTTAGGTACTAAAACAATAGGAGAACCACATGGAGAAGTGCTAGGATGGATTATACCTTGTTTAATCAAATACTGTAATTTTTATTTTACCTCATTGGCATCTTTCAAAGACTTCGTATAATCCCAAGTTTAGAAGTGGACTATCGGGTAAAGCAAATGGATCTCGTGCTCAATTTCCCTGACTGGGGGCAGCCTTGTAGGTTCTTGAAAGACCTCTCTGAACTATTGAACCAACTCTTCTATCTGTGTCTTTTATTTGTTAGAAAACATGCTACAAGTGGTTTTAGATGCAACAATCTCATCCTTTGGCATATCCCTCAAAATAAGTAATGCAAATTTACCACTAGCATTAATAAGCTTTCGGGCTTCGGTGGCACTTACCAAAGAGATATTTGAATCTCTTGAAAAGGCTAAAATGATGTATCTCTTACCATCCTTCACCAAGCAGTACTAGTTGGCTCTCCTCATGAAGATAGCATCTCGATATACAAATATGGGCTACCAAATACTACACCACACACATCAAGGGGAACAACATCCACAATGACTTCATCAATAAATTTCTTATCAATACCAAAAGTGATCTTACATTATTTAGTAACCTTGATGTCTACACCTTTCTTTACCCAACCCAATGAATATGGACTTGGGTGATTGTAAGTTTCTAACTTTAGCCTTTCCACTAACTCTTTACTAATCAAATTAGCTTGAGAACATGTATCAAAAAGAGCATCCACCTTAGTTTTCTTCACTTGAATTTTTAAATGAAAAAGCTTAGTTAGTTCCTTTTCCTAAACAACATTGTTACTACCCAAACATACCTCTCTGCAAATGGAGGTACAACACATAGTCTCATCCACCTCTTCACTGCAAAACACTTCCTCTCCCTGGAGGGCAGCCATGGCCTTCTTCTTATTTTTCTTTTTCTTAAAGGGATGTAATTCTAGGTGGAGCTTCCAATATGACTAAGTTCCTTTTAACCAATATAATGTGCAAGAATTAAACACAACTATACTACAAATTGAGAGAACAAGAGCAAAGAAAACACAAGAATTTATCCTGGAGAAACCCAAGGTGGGAAAATGCCAATGAGTAAGAAAATGGCTTCCTTTCAATATGTAAATCTCCAAAATACAAATTTGAAGTCAACAAATGACCTTCAAGAAGGATTATTCACTCTTTGTATTTTCTTACTTACAACTCTCAATAATCCTAAACTCTCTCACAATAAACAAACAAGAAATAACTCCATCTTCTCCTCTTTGATCACACTTGAATTCACTCAAAATCACTTGCTTGAATGCTTATACAACCTTGTATTATATTTTCTTTTCCCAAGGTCGCATGGAAATATGAACAGACCATTTGGAAGCCCAAACATTTTGGATGTTAAGATACCCTAATTGGAACCGTCATAGATAGAACCATTAATGAACACATAGTGGTGGTTGCATAACCACGGCCTCTATAACTAGTGTTTGTGTAACTATCGTTCGTGCAGAGCGGCGGCGGTTAATAACTAAAAAATGTGACCGGGAAGTTACATAACCTTCACCTGTAAAATCCCCTTAATAGACTAATGATAGATTGAAATGTCATTCGAAGGTGTCTAGATCACCCCTAGTGTGACTGGACCATCTCTTCAAGAAAGAATTGGCCGAGAACATGCACCGCAAGTATCAAATATGGAGAATACATACAATTGATTATTTTCATAACCATTTTTGGATCAAATGTTCCTAGTCATCCCAATCTCACCCATGAAACTATGTTGTCCCAACCCTATCCCTCTAGTCGGTGAGAGAAAGGTCGTCACTTCGAATGTAATGTGGTTAAGGTTGAGAAAATAGATCCCAGATAAATCATTAATAATCTCAACAATAATGAATATTTCACCCCGACAAGGATGGAGGTTTTCAAAATATATCTACTAATGCCATGGAAATGACCATGCCCCATCCTAACCAGGGAATATCCTATCATGATCAAACTCCTCCTTACAGGATTGGTTAGGATGAATCTCCAAAACCCTCACTCGTGATAATGAAAATAATGAAAAATTCCCATAAACAAAGGTCATTCTTGTTCTATAGATCATATCATGGTAATATTCAAGATCCTATATCGAATGGCCTTATCCCAAGCTACCACCACAACTAACATGCTCAAAATGCAAAATCAGATGTTGCAGATAACATATCAAAATGTGGTTCTTGATATGCCTTCTTACACACCTCCCCCATTGGTGGATGCACACAAGAATCATATTCATCCTCTCGCCAATACAGAGCAAGATGTTGCAAATTGTCCAAAACAAACCTTTAGCTCCATACATTCATGAGGTAAAGGTCATCCCAAAAACCTCCCAAACACTATTGGTAATTTCGATAGTGTTAGTCTATCACAAGGGTCCAAATCTATTGGCAATATCTAAGCCACATGCCGGATGTCCTATGCTTTCAACATAAGCACTCAACAAAGCTCTTTGAGATGATTTCTTGGTCTTATGGTATCTTCTATGAGTGACTAACATCTAGAATCAACTAACTTTTATATTTATTGTTTTATCATTTCATATTAGGTAATCACAACATCTACTCACTTTAACAATTGATTATTGTACGAAAAACTTATTTTTGTAATATGAATTAATTCCATGATGTAATTACATTGTGTATCATTGTGTGCAAAATGGCTTAACCAGAGTGATGGGAAAAGAAGATCTAATTCAAAATTATATGACAAAGATTTTGAAATGGAACTCTAACACTATTTTTGGCATGGTGTTTATCACTCACGTGTGTTCGTAGTCGGGTTGCCTAATCTTTGTTGACTTTGAACGCACCTAAAAGATTTGCCCTCCCTATCTCAACCTTGAAACCGCGACCTCTCGGCTTTCCATGCATGCATATTACCATTCCTCTGTGTGTTTCACTTTGAAAAAAAAATTGAGTGTTGTTGATAAGGTAACAACACATTATGTTGTTACCTTTTCCATTAAAGTTAACAACAATGCTAACAGAAAGTACTTTTGACCAAGCAACTTGTTTTATGTGAATCTTCATGAGAGATAAATCATCCTATTTTTAAGATGAATCATGAGAAATTATCCAATTTTAAATTCAAATCATAAATGGTATGTTATATCATTCTCACTACATTTGGAGGGACCCTAGATGGACAAAGTGGAAGATTACTTGTTGTCGTTTTCTAATAGATCACATGCAACTCTCATCGATAATGGAAAGAATTGGAACGGTGGCATTTTAAATGTAATCTTTGTCACACTATGTGGAGGATTTCAACCATATATTCCAATCTTATGTATTGTTGGTTTCAAACTACTCGCAGACATGTCTCTTTTTAATTAATTTCGGGGAGAATTGAATTGTATGGCCACATGAGGCCTTCCCATCGCAAGTGTTGAATGTTTTATGGCAAATGGGCTTGGAATTCATCCCTTGACACATTTGGCAAGAGTGAATAAGAGGTTATTTAGGGAGATATCGTTACCAAGCACACTCCTTTGGCCAAAAATTGTGAGCAAAATTAAAGCAACGATGAAGCCATGCAAAGTTTACATGACTATAAATGGTTTCCTCCATTTGAACTAGAAATATTACTCAAATGGAAGACTAAATTTGAGACTTCATTCACTAATAATCAATCTACTTTAGTGCCACTTCTATCCTTTGGGTTAGCAAAGACCATCCTTTCCCGAGTGAAGATCAATGGGGATGAGGTACATGATAATCCAAGTAATAATATATTTTAAAAGATTGTTCCATTGTTCTATTATAAAATATTGAAATTATAACAAATATATTGGTTAACAGTTTTACAATTAGGTGCTTGCCTTTAGCAAAATTTAAATATAATTTATTTGCATCTTCTTTTTTTTTTGGTGAACTAAAGAAATCAACAAATACCCATCGATTTAAAGTTTTGAAGAACAAGGCTTTAATACAACGTGAACATCACCAATCAACATCTAAGTAGCATGTAAATGACTTACTTCATATGCGGGTAAACCTAGAATCAAACCCACAACCTAAACCCACCTAAAATAGTGATCGAGAGTAAGTGAACCCAACCCCAAGAACAAATATAACTTACTTTTAACAAAAATCAAATATAACTTATTTAAAAAAAAAAAATCAAATATAACTTAATTATTATAGAACCTAGTTCACAGTTGATATTGGGTAAAATTTTGTATTGGAAAGATCATTTAGCCTCAGTAAGTCCCCTAGATAGTTAGAATGGGTAGTTCAACATATTAAAAAGCTAAGTTTATTGAATTAATCAATCTCCTATGCAAGTAAAAATTCCATAGAAAATATAATGAAAAAGCTTACCTTACACATCATAGAGTGGTGGGTTGCATTATTCTAAAGACTTAACCTAGGATGAGTCCACAAAGGGATACCCGCAATTTATTTAATTAATTTAAATAATGATCATTGTGGCATCCGTCAAAAAGGATTGTGTGGATTTCAAATCGAGGAATGTTATGACATTTGTGTAATATAAGTTATTATAGTGACATTGACTAATGCATTGCAAAGAAAGATACCAATGTGCGTTGTCACCAAAGGCCAAGATGTCAAGTGCTCATAATCATTGTTAGAGAATTGGATATAGACTAAAAGTAACCTCCTACCCTCGGTGCACTTTTATCATCCCATGACAAGTCTGATAGCAACAAATATTTGAAACATTAACATGGTGATTTTAGCTTTTCCAAAATAATATTTAATACTTATACTGGGGCAACTACATTCATATTGTTTGGGGGCATTGGAATCCCCATTAATTACAAGAATGTGGAATGATAACTGTTTGAAAGCCAAATTAGGAGTCAAGATAGCAATGCAAGATTGAGGCCTATGTTATTTACAAACATGACTTCTCCCATGGCTTTATATCAATTCCAAAGTTTGTGATTGTGGCTTGTAATGGACATTGGAGTTTTTAGTATTGATAGAATTTTTTTAAACAACCAAGTATATGTTCTTTGTTATTTTAAGGATTGTTTTAATACAACCATTTTTAAATGTCATTATATTATGTGCCAACTTCATGCTATTATGCATGAATGAGCTATAACCATTGCCATGATTTGGAGTACATGTATTTAGAGTAGTTATTGATCACATGAGCATTGTTTAAGTAGTCATTTGGATAGTCATTTTGCAAGCTTGTTGCCTCCTTGATGAGTAGTGGAGTTTGGCCATGTTGTAGTCAATCGTCTAGAAGTATGTGTATATTTTAATTTGTTATTCATGCCACAAAGAGGACATCATGCATTCACCAAGATGTCAACAAAAACATGTTCACTCTAATGTGGGTGGCAATGAAGATGAGGCAATACATGATGCATATTAGAATTCTCAAATTAAAACTCAATGAATGAGAATAAAGCTCGTTTACTAGGAAATATCATATTCCATTATGATACCTCCCACCACTTTAATCAAGTTTCACAAAGTTTTGAGTAAGCACAAGTTTATACATACTCAACATCAACAAATTGGCACATGCACCTTTTGAGGGTGCAAGGAATTCGCCGATAGGATGGTGGTGGGAAGGGTAGGGGCATCGACAAACCAAAACTCAAATTAATAATGTTGTACAAAAATTTGTGTACCTTGTTGTATTATGTCATTTTTAAATTTTAAAAATCTTTTCAAGTTTCCAATAGTTAACGTTTGTTTCTAACGCACCGAGAGATTACCAATCTTGCACAATTTTACTAGGCTTTTTTGGCAATTAATCAACATAAGATAATTTTTCCAAACACTTTGAGAATGGATTCCCAATTATAAAACCTATCAAGTAATTATATTTTATTGTTTTTTATTTGTAACTTCCTATTTATTTTAATAATATAATTTAATAATTACAAATATTAATTAAAACAACTTCTACAATCGACATTTACAAATGTGATTTTCTCTATGATATAAAATTCAAATATTTTTTTAAAATAATCGACTTCATTTTTATTTTTATTAATTGATAAAAAATTATAACATATCATCCCTTATACCTTAAGACATTCATCACACCCACCCACTCCACCCTTCGAGTAAAATGTCTCCTATTCCACCCTTAAAAATTTTGTAGGGTTTCATTTGTGGGACCCACCCCTTTTACTCACTCATTTTTTGAAACTTTATAAGGTATTCATTGACTTTAGACAATGCCATCTCACCAATCTCGTGCCGACATTATGAATCCTACCACTTTCGTTGTTATTGCCTGTAGAAATTTGTCTATAAGAGAGGCAAAGCATTCAATGAATCAATAGTGCATAGCCTTTCTCTATTTTCAAAGCTCCAAAAAGCGGAAGTTTGTGTTGATAGACAAGAAATATTCAACGTGGAGCAAAGAGTTTTTAAAAAATGTTTAGTATCAGCAATTGTTTTCCAAGCACAAAGAATTGTTTACTTGCAATTGTGCCCAGTTTATAGGTGTGAGACAAGTTTGATTATTATTTTTGGGAATATATTCCTACAAGAAAAGCCTATCAGCTAATTAGCCATCACCTTGTCACTCTAGAAAATGAACTTAAAGAGGTTTGAAACTAATATTGGAAAACCAATTCACAAAACTTCCACTCCAATGGCTTATGGCTCCCCAACATGACGAAAATTGTCAATATTGGAATTCAATTGCAACAATAAATAATTTCAGTTTGGAAAACAATGCGTCAAGGTATTAACAAAATTGCATGCTCATCGATGTGCATTATATTCACATCCATGTTATTGATCAAGTAGTGTACATAAGCATTGTTCCCCTACAACATAGTGACCACATAGCAGATAACTTAATATATTTGCACATAAGTTATCAAGTAGTGCACATAAGCTCTTTTATGTTTTGACAAAATATATTTGCTATTATGTGTCTCATAACACCAATATCATTTTCTTATACAATGTAAACGAGTTCCCTAGATTTTGCTAGTTTCTTGTTTTAATTGTTGTCAACCCCTACACCACCTTTACATTGTGATTGACTTTACAATTTTTTTATAAAGCATCACAATTACCATGTTATTAAAAATCTTAAATTCTACAATTTATACTACATTTACTTCAAAGTGTATCTAAGGTCCAATCACTTTGAAATATATATTATTGTTTCTAAACCTCAAACATTAATTATTAGGCCATGAGATGTCCTGCGAAAAATGGGGTTTTTGGGTCATTGTTCACTATTAATGGTGTGGGTCCATTGTTCAAGATTAATTTCATCCTTATGGTGTTCATTTGCTATCATTAAAAAAATTTCCTTTTTCCTTGGATAAATCAACCAAAAAAAATTAAGAATTTTTTCTATTTTCCTTGGATAAATCAACCAAAAAAAATTCTTAGTATCTTGAAAATACAATAGAATTTTGAATTCCGCTTTTTTCTCCCGGAAAAAACCTGATCCTTGGAAATATTGTAGCTAAATCAACACCATTTGCCACCATTCAATGAGAAAACAATGAGGAAAGTCATAAGGTTATGAATAATTGTGGTATACTAAAAATCCAATATAACTCTGTTGGGCGGATTTATTTGAAATATCTATACTAGCAAAAGCATCCATAGGTGCTTGTGAGAGGCCGATAGGCATATAAATTGGGAGGGGAGAGTTGAAAGTGGAGAGACAAGGGAGAAGGAAGAATGTGGAAGGTCATTAGGTGTCCAATTGCAATTACAAAGAAAGAAGATATTGCAACAATAAAGATATTTATTTGAAACAACATGGTTTTTTATTTTTTTATAAAATAAAGGACGACTACCAAAAAAATCAGTTACAAAGAAAGTTGTCTCTAAGAAGCCTATCGGCAACTAGATTTGTAATATTTGCACACCTAGTACAAATAGTTTAATATATTTTGATTTTATGTTGTTCATGTCTTGTTATGAATTTCAGTTGTTTTGAAAACATAATTAAAAAGAGAGGTAACTATGTCAAACTTTATTTGAGAATAGGTGCCAAATTAGAAACATGATAAAACCCCTTTGTTGAACATTTATACCACAATAGCCTTCTATTTGCTTTTAATCCCCATTATCGAAAAAATGAAATTAGTTAGGTGTGCACAATTAATAGATGTTATGATATTTGATGTGCAATGACTATTAAGTTAAATGCAGCAAAAGTAGCGAAAAACATACCTAAAATTGAGAGATTGAGAATTTCAATGGGTAAACATGGAAAATCAATCACTTGGTGATTGATGGAATTGTTTACCCGGTGCCATTTGGAGCTCCAAGGACAACTACTAAAAACTTAACATGAATGAAAAAATTATGTTGTGGCTGTTTATTTATTTAGTCCGTCCTTCGCTAGTTCATATTTCACACAAATGGAGCATATAATTTACGTGGATCATATATTCATTTGATTAAGTCCCGGATCAAAAGTTCTTATCTCATTTCTGCTTCAAAAGCCAACCAGTGACTTGAAAAACTTGAGTTAAATCTAGATGACATTTTATTACAAACACTGCAGTGGGAGATAAAGATGAAAGCTTATCATGCAAGATTTCCATTTTTATGTACATGTATTTCCACGTAAGACAAGTTATTTTCATGGTCGCACAGGTACTGCTCAAAATAAAAGAGAGCTGCAATCTCACTGGTCCTTGCATACTAGGAATTGCAGCCCATAGATTTGAACCAGCTAACCAGATAATAAAAACAAATTAAAAATTTATTAAAAAAATCCATATCAAAACCAAAATAAGTAATGCCTACAAACCACGGTTTACCAATCCCCCACGGTGCAGATGTGAGAGGATTGGCCTCTTTCACATTAAGCAGGGATGGGCCATTCCTCCTGCAATTAGTTGTGATCCCCAAATCACCAGGATCATTTGCCGTCCCATTCATCACTCCACGGGTAAGCTTTGAACTTAGGCACCCTAATAAGTGTGATTGCATTTAAGCCCTAAGCCTCATCAATGCAAAATCAAATTAAGTATTACCACTTAGGACGCCATAAACTGAATGAACATCCAACGAACATAAAAACAGAACTCATGAAGTTCATGACCAAAACTGATGTAGAATCCTCCACAAAAATGGTTCAAACAACGACTGTGATTTAAAACTTGTCCGGACTCAACTTTGGGCCACCATTTCAACTTTACCATCTTCAATCTCCACAACTTTTTCTTTTCACTGTAAATGACAAATTAGTGCCTCAATACGCTGAGTAACCATGAAACATTCCAAATGACCCACCCTGCAGGATGAATTTGATCCAGGCTTCAAAACATGTGGCCAAGAATGTCTTCCTTGTAACAGATTACACTCTAATAAACCCTAGACCAGCTTATCTAAACCAAGATAGAAATATGTGTTAATCGAGTACTATGAAACAATGCAGACGACCCAGTCTGCTCCATGTATTTGATCCAAGCTACAAAAATATAGCCAGGAATCATGTAACAGATTACATTCAATTAGGGCTATAGAACCCTTGACCAGCTTATCTGCATCAATACAGTTTCTCAAGGAAAACTGGAATAGATTATGTTTGTCAATCACGTGCCATGAGGAAATCAATTCAGAACCAGATATCTGTCCAATTATAACTTGGACCACTCACAATCATTCAAATTCCAACATAATATAGATGAGATCACTGGTTTTAGTCTCGAGTAAAAATTTGATCCCAAATGCAACACAGTTTTCGTGTTGCTGAGTATACAACTACTTAGCTGGTGGAGTAGAGCTGTGATGAATAAAAGTATTTATGTTTTGATAATCGACATATGATCAAAATGACCAAGCCGTCCAAAATGTCGTCTATCTGGAATACATTATGTTTGTCAATCACATGCCATGAGAAAATCATTTCAGAACCAGATATCTGTCCAAGTATAACTCGGACCACTCACAATCATTCAAATTCCAACATAGATGAGATCACTGGTTTTGGTCTCAAGTAAAAATTTGATCCCAAATGCAACACAGTTTTCGTGTTGCTGATTATACAACTACTTAGCTGGTGAAGTGAAGCTGTGATGAATAAAAGCATTTATGTTTTGATAATCGACATATGATCAGACTGACCAAGCCGTCCAAAATGTCGGCTATCTGGAATAGATTATGTTTGTCAATCACATGCCATGAGGAAATCAATTCAGAACCAGATATCTGTCCAATTATAACTCGGACCACTCACAACCATTCAAAATTTCCAACATAGATGAGATTGCTGGTTTTAGTCTCGAATTAAAATTTGATCCCAAATGCAACACAGTTTTCATGTTGCTGATTATACAACTGCTTAGCTGGTGGACTAAAGCTGTGATGAATAAAAGCATATATGTTTTGATAATCGACATATGATCAGAATAATCAAGCCATCCAAAATGTCAGCTACCTGCCATGAAATGGAGAATTCAACTCGAGATGTACGATAAGAGAATGAATGGAAAACAATGTAGCTGTCACTAAAGATTTAAATTGTTCCTAACATGAACTCCATGCCTAATTTTGGGTGTAACATGTCATAAATAAATCCCCACATGCAGTGTGGTCTTGATGCTGATGAACAAAAACTTCGTGCAACAAAGGACCAAGAAACTCAATCATTAATGGATCATCAGAATAGGCAAAGAATGAAACTCTGCAGTGCCCAGGAAATTAAAAATAACGTGTTTATCGTGCCAAATTAAATTATATGATGCATCGGATACTGTACCACCTAAACTCAGTCGAAACTCGAAACTCGTATCACCAAAACCAAGTCAAACCTAAATCTGCCGACAAAGATTTGTCTTTTACCTCTAAACCTCAGCATATCACAAATCCTTCAGAATCATTTCTTCCAGAATGCAACTGTAAGACTTACCACACCTTCCAAATTTCACAATGTCCCTTTGTTTAAACTCCACAAGACAAATGTGTATCTTGTAGAGAACGACAACAACATGATTTACTGATATCAAACAAATCCACTTTTTCTTGAAGAGATCAATATGGTGGTAAAATCACTCCACTGCTAGTGTAAAATACTAAAAACAAGCGTGTATCTTGAGATAAAACTCTATTCCAGAATCTTTACCAAAATTTAAGATAAATCTCTTTGCTTAACTAAAACATAAGGCACAATCACCCAGCACACAAATTTATTCAGAATATAAATTCCTTGCATCTTGCTTTCTTTCTATCATGGAAATCAAAATGATGAGTGCTCGAGCTTGCAAATTATATCCAAATAATGCCTGTATGTAAAATAATGGTGGCTTCTTATTCTTGTTCACAAGGCAATCCATGACATGCAAACAAAATTGCATATTCCATCGGTTGCCACCATTATAAATAAACCTTGTGTTCAGACCCTGAATCAGCCTTTTGCATCTAAGAAAGGAGACTGATGAAGCCAGTTATCAACTAAGCTCAATAAGTATCCTTCATCGCTTAAGGGGAAGCTAAGTTAACTACAAAACACAAGTATTTCATCTCATTCTGTCTGTTAAGCGGAGGTCCGCGAACAGGCAATTAAAATACATTGTTAGTACTCCTGGAATCGTCAACTTTATACAGAATACCTGATTGGCCTGACTCTGTCAAAACATCAAATTTTCCTGCAGCAAGTCCATCTGTTGAACAGTTGAAGATGGTTCTTTGTGAGTGTGAATAAGCACAATATTCCACTGCATATACATATGTATCCTCTTTAATAGCAGAAACAGAAACTCCAACACCTTCACCTGCATATATAAAACTAATGTGTCATAGACTCTTGGTGTTAAGAGATTTACCCATATGGCTTAACAATAAATACCATTAATGGAATGGACATGCTAACGAATTTTCAGCTTTATGCGGGATAAAATATTAAAAATGAAGGCACTTTTCAAAGCAATGATTCTTCAATGGGTATAAGTAAGCAATCAAGAAGCAAATGTGCATCATTTTACACTTAGTTTCGCATCTATCATCTATACCAATCTCAATTGTCCCGTTAATGGCCACACATGAAATAGTTGTCAACAAAATATGAATATAAGACAAATGTAACATAAAGTTCAGAGAGTGAACTCTAGCACTTTCAGATGACAGAATTAAGCAATAGACACTAATTGAAAGGGGTAAGGTCAATACTTCACGACAATAAATTTGGCCTTACTTGGAAGGGGTGGAAGCTGGGTTGGACTTTCTTTGTAATCCTTTGCTGAAAGAAATTACATTTAATAATTCTTCCATTTTGCTACCTCACCAAAAACTTCCACGTTATCTTTGAAAGCAGACAATTATAGTAAAATTTATCCCAAATCTCGTCACCGAGATAGCAAACCACATTTGCAGGCAATGGAATAAAATTTGTATGGTTTCTTTCTCTATAGTTGTGCAATTATAGTGAAATTCATCTCAAAGCATGTCACCAAGATATTCTTTCTCCATGGTTGTACATGGGAGTGGAAGAAGTTAAAAGAGAAGAAAAAACTAAAATTCCATCTTCAGGATTTGGGAGGTAGAAGAGAACTCCTTTATGTTTTGCATTGAAAAGAGGTTAGAAAATAGGGACAAATTAATGATTTTCAAGAGACAACCATCCCTCCTCTCTTATATTGCAAAATAGATTGGAGCATCACCCTCTGCCTGAATTTGCATGGAGATCATTAATTTCTTGCAAGCTAAATACTCGCAAAATTCCTGATTTGGACAAAGTTTAAAGAGTATAAGCTCTTCCCCACTTGCTTCTTGGATGGCTAGGGTTCAGACCTGACTAGTGATTAATTCCCAGCTTGGTTGGAAAGCTAAATATGCATTTTGTACGATTTTGGGGACAAGAAACTGCCCTTTAAATTTACACCCATTTTGGTGGAAGATACTTAGCTTCACAAGGGGATGCTGACTCTATTGCTTGCTTAATTTATAGCAATCCACTCTTTCTTTCCCCTTATCTTGGCATTTCATGATTTAGTTCCTCCTTCGCTTGGGAGGTGGATGGGGGAGTTTTTTTCCCATTTCCAGATCTTCAAATGTGGAAAGCATCCCTTCCTGCCACCACCCAAACCCCATCCCCCCACTCACCCGTATAAAAGCACATTTTCTTAATTAGTATTTTTACAACTTCAACAAAACCAAGGTTTTTAACCTTTAATTTCAAACCACTTTTATTAATGAATATGCACGTGCATTGAAACCTAGCATTCCTTGGCAATTGGTACCCCATCATCATCAGTGGAAACTGCAAAAATATCATGCGCTAATTGCAATGACTGAAAAAGAAAAGTAAGCTCTTAGAGGAAATGTGGTTCTTGTTTTGAATGATGTACACAGTTGACTTCATAATAAACAAGAATGTTCTCATGTAGGTGGCTCTTTTGGTACTCAGGCAAATTTCAACATGGCACAACCGCCGGTAATGGGAGAATCAAGGACATCTGTCCATGTCTTCACTATCATCCCAACTACATTTAAACAACAGTTATTTTATATCAATAATGTACAGAACCACAAAGTTCTTCCCATTTAAAACAATGCTATCCTAGCCATATGCCTCCAAAATTTTAAACTGACTTTATGACAGGAAGTCAAAGCAACTGTTGCTTCTCAAAAACATTTTAAGCATGAAGAAGCAGAAACAAATCCTTGATGAAGAACTTACCAACAACAAAATTTGATGATGCAAACACAAAGCCCCAATAAAAGATAAATTAGAAATGTCCTTCATGCAATCAAATTCCTAGAGTGAAATGATGTTAAAATGACCAATACTAATACTTTATTGCCAAGAGTTATGTTACATACCATGAGTAACACAGAGAACATTCTCCCTGGAAATTTGTCTGCCAATGCTTGAAAGGTATCTGAATATCTCTTGTGTGCACCGTCGGTACTCTCTTGCCACTTTGGCAACTACACAGAGTCATAGAAATCACATAAACAGGATTTTGAAGCTTTGTATACTATCATCAAGTGCCAATGAAAGGACAACTAGACAAACTCCACTGAACAGATGCAATCAAAAATTACAAAAGAGGAGCTACACAACAAGAGCAGAATCTATTAAACTAAATTATTCATTAAAAAGCCTTCACTTGATACCTGCTATTCAGTTATCCATTTCTACTCCAGAGAAAACTCTCTCATATTGGTAAAAGATAGCAAGAAAACACATTGTACTTTTCCCTAAAGAAATTAAACATTTCAATAAAGTTTGAGAACACAATCAAATAATCTAAAATAGATGGAGCTTTAAGAAAGCAACGATCAAAATGAGACAAGCAGATATTTTCAACAAATTATTTTTCATGACGATAAAACAAGAAAGCAAACAGACCTCCAGCCATATAGGCTCTACAGAATGATCCACTGTTCCAGCTGGAAATATGGCTTCCAGCTCAGAATGGTCAAGTGTCCAGTTTACATCTGGTGAAGGAGGTGGGTTTCTAATTGCAATATAATTCATTACCTCGCACAAACCAAGTTCTATAGCTACCTGCATAAAATGGACCATAAAAACAACAATAAGTAACATTTAAAAGGTAAAGCATATCCCAGACACTTCTATAGAGTATTGGCAAATCCAGATAATGCTGCTAGAGTCATGATAGCTCAATAATGACTCTATATATGCAACCAAACCAACAATTATCCCTAAAATTATGTCTGTATAGCCTGCAAATCTCTGCAACCCTTCCTGTGTTTTCCACACTAACTGTTTCACCTACAATTCAAACCTTGGCTCATTTACCAAATAACATTACCCTTGAGTTTTGTTATGCACTTGGAGGAACAAGACCAAGTGTGTGGTATAAATTCACTAAAGTTTTTTCAAAGCATATCCCAGTTTTTGAGTAATAAACAAATGTGTTCATGTTAAGCCTCAAAATTTTACGACAAACGAGGATAAGGACAAAACCCAAGAACAAACAATCTGCATCATTAAACTGACTATAGTCAGATGTTATGTGAAATCACGATATGCTTGTAGATACAAGTTCAAGTGCTTACAAGATACAACCATCCAAGAATTCCAAATATATAAGTGCCATAGACAGAAATTATTGTCACCATCTTGCATACTACCTCCATTTATCTTGCAAATGTGTTGGGAGATCCTACCACTTCCTCAAAAAGACAAATTTTATTTGCAAACTTTTATTCAAATATAAGGCTTAATATAAGGCTTATAAATTAGTGTTATGTTAATATTAGTTAAGTGTTAACTAATAAACGGTTGTAACCACTTCAACCATTTTGTAACCATCTCTCACATAATAAAAGGACGGACACACAATGAATAATGTGTGCATTCCAATTTCTCTTCATCCGTTCTTTGTACATTCTAATCTTTCTTTATTCTTTCTCTCTCCACATATTCTAACATTGGTATCAGTGGGGCAAGCAAGGAGAAAGAGAAGGGAAGAAGTTCAAACCAGTCTTGTTAGGGCATAAAAGAGCAAAAGACCAGTTTGAATGCTAGACGCAAGAGCAATATCATAGGGCAGAGAGCAATAACGCAGGGCTAAAAAAGGTCATCAAAAAGGGCAGAAAATGACCCAGTTTCAGTTCGAGGGCACAAACAACAAACATAACCACGCCATGGCAAAGTTAGCACACAAAAATAAGATATTTTCAGGGCAAAACGTGGCAGGCAGAATGCAGCAGAGAAAAATGTCATTTAGGGCACGTTTTTTGCAGAAAACAAAATCCAAAATCACAAGGAAGAGGAAAAAATGTTCAGTCACAGCTATTCACCTAGGGCACAAACTTGCCTAGTATAGTTTCCTTTTACTTTTAAAATAAAATTAAAAATCAGTTTTTAAAATCTTGCCACATAATTTGCCGCTCATTCTTTATTTTGGAAAAAGGGATATTTTTTGAGGTATTTTCCATTAGGCAAATATTCTGGCCTCAACTTTCATACTTGGAAATTAAAAATCAAAATGAAAGACATATCGAATGAAATTAATGTAGCCATTGTTGAAAATCCACCGGATGCTGAAAGTGATGAACTCATTGATAAGGAATATGTATTTTAAAAGAAGCCTCACTTTCAAAATAGCAAGGGATTAGGTATCGGTAAAACTCTGCGTGGATGGCCGCCCACATAGTCTACGAGTTTGTTGATCTCGAGAATTTACCTTTACAAGGATCGTAAGACAACTTGATGGAGCAATGTGGGAGTAGCTCAGTATGGATGGTTGTCCAACAATTCAGAAGATTCTGTAAATCGGGAGTTTGGAGCAGTAGAATCCAAGAACTCGAGAATTCAACTCGGGAACTACACCTTTACAAGGGTCAAGGAGGCAACTTGATGGAGTTCTACCTAGTCAAAGCATTGTTTTCAAAGGGAAAAGCTTCTGAAGAATGTGTGGTCTTGTTTGGTTCTGTTACTTCAATGTTTTGTCACTATGTTTTATAGCTACGTTCCCAGGATACGAATACGAGTATTGGTTTGGATATGGATACGATACGCGGATACGTCAATTTTAAAAAACCCTTGGATACGATACGTCTTGGATACGTCCGTACATATATATATATATATATATATATATATATATATTTTATTTTATGTACATCTACTCATTTTACTCATTTTTTAGTCCATAAAAAACTGAAATAGTAATACAAAACTTGAATCAATGTTCAAAACATTCAATATACTTAAGACTTTGCATTTTTATTGATCATGTGGTTTGCCATACATATGATATGCGAATATCATGTTAACATGAATACCAACAAAACTTGAAATTTGAAAAATATACTAGGATCCATGTTCAAATTTTCAAAACAAACAATATACTTAAGATTTTACATTTCATTGTTCATGTGGCTGCCATACACATGATATAGGCCTTAGGTTGTGGAGCTTGTTTTCATGTGTGAAAGTGTTGAAGAGTGTACACTAAGAGTACTGTACACTTTTCATGTATCCTTCCGAGGTTTTTTAGGCGCAAATTTTTTTATTTTTTATTTTTGGCCTCGAAAAATTACACCCGAAATATCGGGAAACGTGCTTTTCTCATATGGGCGAGTTTTTTGACCCATAGGTTTATGGGACGGGTTTTGCCCATGGTTTTGATACCCACGGTTTTGTAAAACTGCTTAAGCAATTGTCTATTTATATGGTCTTATGCATATGATAGATGTACAAGCAAATGTATTGCAGATGTGTTTTGAATTGGTGTGAATTCTGTAGAGTTTGTTGAGCATAGCTCCAAACGGATCTGGGTATTGTATTGAGAGAGCGGTGGCTTGTAATAAAATCTGAGCAAGTGATTCTTGGTGGACGTAGCCCAAATTGGGTGAACCACGTTAAATACTATCTCTTTGTGTTGTGTTATTTTATTTTGCAATTTTATTTGAAATCAGTAATAATTTCTGCATATTAGTTTTTCACATTGCGATTCTCGTGAGGGATTATTCCGCATATTTTATCCCTTATTTCCTATCAATAGGAATACAAACAAATCTAGAATATATCATCTAGATTTTCCTCAAAATCAAGTTCATGTGTGCCACTTGCGCTAGCTCCACTCTCATTAACTCCACTCTCTGCTCCTTGCGAACTCCCTTGAGCGTCATCTTCGCCATCAAATAATGAGGTGTATTATTTTATTCATTTAGTGTATAAGGTTCGGTTTTAGGGAGTAGAAAAGTAAATAAAAAAATAAAAAATGAAATAGAACTTAAAAACACGTATATACTGTTGGATACATACCCGATACGCACGGGTACATCAGATACGTCACGGATACGTAAGTAAATAAAAAATTAAAAATGAAATAGAACTTAAAAAACACGTATATATTGTTGGATACGTACCTGATACGTACGGGGTACGTCAGGATACGTCACGGATACGTATAGACGTATCCGTGACGTATCCTGACGTACCCCGTACGTATCAGGTACGTATCCAACACGTATCCCCCACATATCCATATCCGATACGTTTCCAAGGGGATTCGGGGGGGTTTTGGAGTATCCGTGCAACGTAGTTTTATAGTGTAAGCCTTAAGAGGGGGTATTAGAATATAAGGCTTATAAATTATTAGTTAAGTGTTAACTAATAAACAAATTGTAACCACTTGATCTTCAACCATTTTGTCACCATCTCTTACATAATAAAAGAACGGACACACAATGAATAATGTGTGCATTCCAGCTTTCTCTTCATCCATTCTTTGTACATTCTAATCTTTCTTTATTCTCTCTCGCATATTCTAACAACTTTCACACATCCACCAAGGCTAACTAAAAGATGAAGCATGTGTTGTTATTCATGACTTTAGCATGTCTCAATGAGGAACCCAAGGACCGTTCTTAACAATGGTTCCGTTGTTGCACATTCTCGATGTTGATTTTAACGAGAAATGTGCATTCAATTATATTACACTCATGCGCAAAGCAAAGAAATTGTCACTTACTATCACATTTTAGCACTACACACTAACCTATCGAGTGGGATTACTCCGAAATGCAAACATTCAAGCTAGAAGGAGAATACAAACAAATACTCCTATTAATTGAACAACCTCTTACACTACAGAACCAACCCTTTGTGCACAGTCTCTTACATTCTTCATAAAATCTCGGTTGAATGTTGGCCTTTTAATCATTTCAGTTTCCCTACTTATGCCCTACGAGTTTTACATATTCTCTTTTTGTCTTATCTATTCCATGCATACACTTCCAAGTGTTGCACACATGCTTTACAACTTACAAAATATACAAAAGTTGGCTTTATGCCTCAATAGCCCTCCGACATTAGTTATTTGGCTAGGGTTGGGAGAATTTTGCGTTAAATGGACTTTTGTTTAGTTCTTGGAATGATATGGGAAGGAGTTAGGGTAAATGCTTAAATGGGCATTAATTTCATGTACATGACTTCACACTTGTTTTTCGTTCGAAGTTGGGGGCATTGAGAAATTCTTGATATCTTTCTCGCCAAGGCATCGTCATCAAAGTTATTGCAAGGAACGAAAGAATATGTGAGGCTTCTTAGGGGGCATTAATTCTCATGTGAGTGACTCGACCTAGCATGGAACCAACAAAAAAATTGTGTGTTGAACCATTGAGGGACAAGCACAATTGCGTCTAAGTCACAAGAGTGAGGACTAGGTAGTTTTTGTCATGCTTCCTCTTTTCTTAAAGGTTGTTGATTGCCTACTTGTGGTTACAAATGTAGATGAAATGTATTTCTTGTTCATGCTTTTGTTTAGCGGGACATTAGGCATGATGGCATGAGTTGTTCTTTTGAATTAGAGCTATGGTCATAGGTATCGAAGACACCATTGTTGATGGTGTATACAAGAGAAATACTACACAACAGAAAGAAAACAACACAAAAGTGCAAACCTGATCCTTCTTCGTATCTCCTTGCAACCTCGGATGAGATTGTTGAAGCTTGGAATGAAGCATTGAGCTTGTTGAATCTCAATGATCAAATGTTTGTGGATGCTCCAAAGGTGTTCCGAATGGAAGTAGATTTCAGCTACAAGCAAAGCAATTGAATGACTAATTGAATTGATTGTTGGATTCGCGATCAATGGACAGCATAACGTGTAGAATTGAATGGCAATTCAACACAATAATAATGAAAATCTCAAAGCTTCAAAAGATGAAAAATGGAGAGGAATGAGTGCTTATTTATAGATGAGGGAAGAGAATCTCAAATCCTTGATTTGTGTGATTAACTTGTCTGATCTGAAGCTAACTAAAGCATGATTGGAGAGATTTGTTTGAGTTTCCAACTTGATTGAGGAGTTGAGCTGTTGTTTTGAGTTTGATTGAGTGAGTTATCATTGAGTTGGCAAAGGTGGCATGTATTTTGAATATTTTTAGCTTTTGCATTGAAATATTAAATTCATGTCTTTTGTTTTATTCACCCAAAAAAGTGACGTGAGTTTTAGCTTTGGGGAGATTTGATTTAATTTTGGAATGCCATGCTTTATGGGATATGTTTAGTTAACTCAAATGCATGATTTGATTTAATCTAAACTTGTCCTCTTGCATATATTTAATGATTTAATCTTTAATTGATTTGTTTTGCTCTAGTTAACTTGAGATGTTAATTAGTGAAGTGAAAGTGGATAAGAGGTGAGGTGGAAATGGATATATGTAGGATTTATTTAATAAGAGTGATAGGATTAATTAATTAATCCTAGGAATGGGATATGAGTGTAACAAGGTCCATAGTGCGAATATTTAATAATTCGAGGCCACGTGTGAGCGATAGGAATGTTTAGAGAAATTGTGGGACAATGTCGTAGAAGTCGTTAAAGGTCGTAAAATAGCGGAATATATTAGAGGTGGTCGAAAGTGATCAAAAGGTCGTAATCAACTGTGAAGTAATTATGGGATGATTTGGGAGGTTTAAAATGTGTAATGCGATATTTTAGGCTGTCTACAGATGGCATGACAAGTTTTGGTGGTAGACGAATTGTTATCCAATTTCACCCCCAGGTGAAATTGAACAACGGAGTGGCTTGACTAGGGGCTCTCATAGCCAATTCGGAGCTTGCGAGGCATGATTTTAGTATTAAGGGCAACATTCGGATCTTTGGGAAGGTCGAAGACTCACAAGAGGAATTTTTCTCTCCTTGGTCTTTATCGAGTTTAGCGATTCAATCAGTTTTGGAAGACCGGCAATAGGGTACACTTACAACACTAAATGGTAAAATTTGGTATTTCGCCCAAGAATGCCTTCAAATATCTTCATGCATCCTTCTAGTGCTAAGAAGATCCAATGAACTCATGAAATTTAAAAGACGTTGCGGGGTTGATAGACTGCATTTGTGTTCCAAATGAGCTCATCGAGCTCATGGCCGAGCTGCTCTTATGCCAAGTGTTGGTCAATGCAATGCATCAAGCTCATTATTTAACCGAGCAATGTTGGTAAAACAAAGCAACCTAGCTCATTTTCCTTCAATGGGCCGAGTTGTTTCATACATGGTCGAACTCAAACACCATGCAATCAAGCTATTTTGATAGCCATGTTGTTACACTACAAACCAAGTTGTACACACAAAGGTTATTGAGCTGTTTTAAAGAAAGGCAAGCTGGGTGAATACCGTGACTAAACAAGTTACTCCTGGCTCATCAAGCTCTCAATGGAAGTTGAGCTCATTTTGTGCCATCAATAAGGCAAACTTGTTCATCACGAAGTCAATCAACGCATGTAAGCACCGAGCTCCACTCGAGCGGACAAGCTAACTAGTTGGCATGTCAAAACTGTTTGAAAGCATTCATAATGGGTGAGTCCAATGTTACAAAGGGAGTCGGGTTGCTTAATGGACAAGTTCACCCTTATCGGCAAAGTCGTTTCGAGGATGGCCCATGGGCGAACAAGTGATTAGGAGTCAAATCGACAATGGAGGATTGAAGGCGGACTAAGCCATTAGCCGACTTAGATTGGATAGTCGCAAAGGGCGAGTTGTTCGTTTACGTGCACAAGTGTACTCAAGCTATTCCATATGAAGACCGAGTTACTCCCACGTTAACCTAAGATTCGCCCGTGGCAAAGATGATGAGGCGACGAACCCAAATAAGGCTATGCGACGTCAAAGCAAGGAAGGATCTAGCTACAAAGAATGGCAAGCTCGCCTCAGAGGCACCGAGTTGCCATCATGCTATTAAATCATGAGTTCACAAGATTGATCAACGCAAAGACCAATGTGACGAATTTAGCGTAAACGGTTTGGGGAACACTTCGTAAAAATGGGCAAGTATAAACTTTGGGTGAAAGCGAAGAAAATGACCCAGCGTCCCAAACAAAATGCGGGACATTTGTGCAAGAATGGTTTCGAACTCGCCGCAATGAACGTGTTATGCGGGATTTAAAAAAGTGGCCTAAGCGGTCCATGGGTGGCCAGACGCGAGGCCCGATTTCGCCCGGCAGGACTAAGAAATGCGGGGCGGGGCAAGTCAACGGCACCTCGGGGGTCAACAAGGGCACGATGAACCGGTCACGCAGTACGACCCAGGATTTGCAAGACGATTGCGGAGCCAACATGGTCGATGGAGTCGTGTGGGTCCGGCGAGGTGTATGAGTCCCGTGTTGCGCAATGCGGAAGTTCAAAGCACAAGGTTTAATGCGAGCCGTGTGGGGACGGTGTTCTCCGCAGAGACTTACACCCGCAATACAAGCGGTAAGAACTCTACACGTGGCACCAAGGAAAAGCATCGCCGAGTCAAACCAAACACAAAGCCCAACTCGACATGCATGATTGGAGGGAGTGGCTCGACATGGAAGAAAGGAGCCGGCTCGCTCATTTAGCCGGCAGCTTTAACACAAAGCAAAACGAAGCTCCTCCCGCCGAGTCAAGTGGTCAATGCAAACAATAGTAATTCAACGAGTTGATAGGTGGCGCCAAGTTGGAGCAAGAACATAAAGCGTGAAATTCGAGTGTTTGGACATGGAGTCACCAAAGGGATCGGCATTCAAACCAATGGCCGGCAATGCATGGTAAAAGGAGGTTGGCAGAGTTAATGTGGAGCCGATGTATAGTGTGAGTGGGTCGGCGGGTATACCTAGGAACACGTGGCACAAGGAATAGGGGCCGAGTTGTAAAACGGGGGAGACCGCTGATGGGAAATATGAGGGCCCGATACAATGAAAGGTGGTAGCGTATAAAAGAGTGTCGTGAACGCAATATAAAAGAGTGGTGCACAATTTACACCCCGTTTTCTTTCATAATTAAACAATGCTTCGAGCTAGCTATCAATGTAAAGCTTAAACATACATTCCCCTCCCTTCCATCATAAATATAAAGCGGTGGAAATGTAAGAGGGCCCCACCTATGATTTTAAAATACTCCAAACAATTGAATGATGAGAAAACATTGAAGAAAGGGGGAAAATATTTTAAATGTCTTTTCCAGCCAAAGAAATTAATCCACAATCCCATGAAATATAAGAAAAGTCCGGCAAACCTTAAAATATCTGCATGCGCTCATAAGCTCATAACTTGAGCATTTCTCAATGAAATTGCACAAAATCGGTCTCGTTGGAATCGTGGTTCCTAGACCTTCACACAAAGCAATCAAGAAATTCTAAAATTGAGAGAGATTTCATGTTGAATTTCGCATAAAATTAACCCAGTTCAAAACATCTGTGATTTCAAAGTGGTTGGAAGTGCAATTAATGGGCATGGGCATCATTTTCTTCAACTGCAGGTTATGGGACAACATGAGGGAGATTTTGCAAATCAAATACCATCATTTCACTTCATTTATTGTGATTTGCAAGTAGCTGGAAATCAAATTTCGGGATTGTTCTTTCTCTCTCTTCTCATTCTATAAATTGTAACATGGGGCTCATTTGTAAAGGAGTTAGTCATTTTTTCTCCTACCCCCTCCCTTTCTTCTCTCGCTAGGTTGAATGTGGAGCTTAATCCTCCTTTCAAGCTCTATAATAGCATTTTCTTGCCCCTTGCCCACTAATGTTGTACTGTGCAAACTCAATGGAGCAATAAACTATGTTTTGTGATGCATTATGTCCATCCTTTTCATGTTTTGTTGTCTCTTCTTGCCTCTCCTCATTGCAAGGTATAATGTTCATACTCTTGATGTTTATTGCAGGTTTTGAGAGTTGTGTTTAGTGGGAAACAAATCATGTTCTGTGTGAATCTATCTTTGGTCTACGGTGCATCTTGTCCACCCTCTCCATTGCTCACCTCTCTCCATTTGCGGTTGGATAGTGATTAGCAACCTTCTTTTCTCGGTGTATCACCACTTTTAGTGTAGGTTTTACTTTCATGCACTCTCTCCCGTGTCCTTTGGAATGTTAGAATAGGATTAGGTAGTTTGCTTGCTCGCATTATGTAACGCTCAAAATTACTAGAACTGGAAAATGAGGATATTTTTTTTTTAAACATACATAAAAATAGATTACACAATTGCAATCGTACAGATTTATTTAATCAAATTTGTTCTTTTGATCTATCTGATAACATCCGTGTAAGCCATGTGTGGCCGAGAAGGATGTATCCAAATCTCCATGATCTCCCTTCGCCACTCGCTTGAGTGACAATGCTTACTAGCATTTTGGCTCAACCTTTTTCAGGTCATGGGAACCATGTGAAAGTCCTTGGGTCTACCACGAAGCTAGTTTTCCGACTTCGTATTCCGGTATCCGACCATTGCCTACCTCATGTTCAGTGTTCAACTTCCCATAATCAGATATGTCAATTTTAATTTAATTGGAGGACTAGGTGATCGACAATGCACTGACCATCAATACATTACTTTGGCCAAAATTTTCTATTGTGCAGGTTACGGCTAAACTCAAGACAACACACTAGTCTTATGAGTTTAAGTTTTCCGCCACCTCACAACTATCCCTTTCACAGTTATCTAGATCTTATAGTTTGTATTTATTTTATTTCTCATTTAACCTATCTTGCAAGAGTTTATATCGAGATAAATGCCAAAGGCCAACTAGGATCATCATGAGATAAGTACATTTGTTACGCTAAAATGTATCCCTTAATATGCCTAATGGATCTTTTCATCTATTTATCTTCCCATTTAGTTTCTCTTTTCCTGATGCTTGGTTTTTTTAACCTTAAATTACCTTTTACAACGATACTCTTCCATTCTCTATACAACAGGATTTACAATCTTATCATATTAATACCAAGTTTACCGAAAGGCCGAATTAAATATATATTAAAACATGTATATTTAATTATTCCTTCGATTAGCTACGCCACTAAATAGCTTATTTAATTTAGAAATTAAAGACAATTGATTGTTACAATAATTGCCCAATTATCGGCTTCATACATTGACAAATATCAAATAAATAAATTTAACAATTTATGATAAGTAAGATTTCTTACTTCTAGTATTTATCATTTACTCATATTGAGATATTATTACATACAAGGTAATCATCTCTTTATTAAAATCATAAATTACATATGTCGTTAAGGCGAAATATATAACTATTACGGTAACTCTCACATAGTGAGGTTTGAATATTAACAATGGGTCCAAGATCCCAATAAATTTAGTCAAAATTCTGGGATATCATCCTTCTACAAATTGAAATCCAAGTATCTCATTTAGATCCATGCTACGATAAAACTTCACAAGACATGAGTTTCCGCATATCCGAACGTGACGGCTAATTGTCCTGCAAGACTGGAGTAGTGGTATGTTGTCAGTTCAAAATGAACTGGCATGAATATTGCCTCCATTTTTTGATGCAATTATTTAATAAAATATGAAACGATATACATGTTATTTTATCAACAAACATATGGTAATACAACGGAGGATGTATTATTACATGTTTTTCATCAAGATACAACTATGAATGTACACAAATAGAACAACCAATTTCTATTTCAACAATCATGTTTCACTCTAATCACAAGGATCAAGACATAATCAAACCATAATCATTCAACATCCGAATTCTGATTAAACCACAAGCAAATCATGCTTCACATGGTACAGATTCAACTATTATTTTTCTTACCTTCCAATCAACAAACAACTTAACAAAATTATCTGAAATCATCATTTCCAAATACCAATTAGACATATTCCCTCTAGGTAATGAGCAACTCTATAAAACGCACAATAACTTTATTTCAAACAATCAAAATACATTTATATATATTTATAGGAATAGTCCAACTAAACAGTGTAAAAACACCTCTATTAAATCATTTTAACATGTTCTTTCAGGTAACTGATAGATCAACAAAACAAATTGACCCACATACCACAAGATGATAATTTTGAAGTCTATTTGCATAGAATAACAACAATAAGTTTCTAACACTTCCAGTAACGAAATCCTTTGAGAAAAACTAAGTCATCTTACATAGATTGTTAACACTAATTTATTTTTCAATCAGGTAATAAAATTATACCTACAGGCAAATCAACTTGTACATATCCAAATCAATTCGTTCCAACATTAATTTCTTTTTCTGTTTAGAAATTATTAGAATCCGGAAGCAAATATATCAGGAAAAATGATGAAATACCTGGTAAAAACATTTTTCACACTACCCAGAAATCGCTTTGCTCATACAAATAAATTATTGTTTGACTGTAATAAAACCCAGAGGTAGGAATCAATTTGGGTTTCCAGAAATCAAATTTAAATAGAAAATAAAATAAAATAAAAATTGATTAGGAACACCCATCTGCGTTTTTTCTAGGTTTAGCTAAAACCACACAAAGGAAACTTAAGAGAATACAAAATCCATCAATTTCCTTTTTAGATTTCATTTCCAAGCAATTAAATCAGAAGTTGTCCACAAATTCATTTAATTGCCATTTAAAACAGAATGTGTATTTCCTCATTATTTACAAATAATGTTGCAGAGAAGGGAGAAGATATTCATGCCTGAAGTAAACCTTAATCAACAACCTCTTACTCTTCCAGCTTCAACAAGTTGAATCCTTCCTCCCAAAACTCACGCAGGTATCCCAGAAGAGAAGAATGAAAACAAACAAAGGAGAAATAAAAGAAAATATAATGAAGAAACTATACTATAATGGAGAATTTTGGGCTTCCCAATGTTGCTTCTTGCGTCAATGCATGCCACATACTTGGTGTCAGATGAAGGCGTGTCCCTTTCAAAACTCTCAGATTTTAAATATTAAAATATTATTATTATTATTCTTTTTAACTTTTGATTTACATGCCAAATCCTTTTAGGATTTAAATATATAATTTCACAAATTAATAATGCATTTTTTAATTTTTATTTTAATTGATACCTAACTTTAATGGTAAAATTAATCATCATAATATAAGTCCACATATTGCCAACAATATGTTATCGTAATAATTATTTGAATTCCCATGTTCCATATAAAACATTCAAACAAATGAAAATCACCAAGTCCGTAAATAATAATTCGAATATTCTCATAAAGTTGGTTTGATATAGCATTGTCAAATAAAACAGAGGCAAGTATTCATCACGGTCATTGCAAAAGTCGAACAAAACAAAAGACGACCAAACCGATTAAAATAAAGTAACCGGAATACAAATAACCGAAAGATTCACTATCATTTATGAACCGTTTTACCTATGATTAAGGCCTAATCATGTTTTAGGAAGGATCATCAAGGTGGGTGCGGGGTTATTCGTTCCACAATGTCATGCCCCCGCAGCAGGTGGGTCATGGTTTAACCAAATGGGTCATGATAACGACGAACCAAATGAATTTTACACCCAATGATGATCTCGTCAAGAACCAACTTTCTCTGTTTAGACTTAACCATAGTTAATTTAATCTTACAAGAAATTTTGGGATGTTACACATTAGGAGTCCCACAAAGGGAATTGGCGAGATAGTTTAGGAGCAAGAACCAACTTTCTTTGGAGGGTTATCTCAAGCCCGTAAGTCCCATAGCTTGAGAGATAGCTCAATGTTACACAAATTACACCGAATGCCCCATCCACAATGAGGCCATTCGGGGGGTGCTCTAATTTCGTGATAACAATTCTAGCACTTGGTGGAAGAAGTCAATCTTATCGGCGGGTGTCTAGTTCAACATTGATGACCTTCATTTCAACATGTTGGCGTGTCCTTGTTAGAATTCCAGCTTTTTTGGAAGCATATGCAAACACATCTAGCGACTCCATCTGGTTTGAGCAACCCTTTCTCTCGAAGTTGATGACCTTTTCTCCATCCATTTGAAGTTGAGTAACCCTTTCTATGAAGTTGTGCAATCATGGCTTCATTCCCACAGTGGAATTCACAATTGCAGACATACAATCATCCTCTAATGAGCTTCACAACTCCTCCAGATCAGTCTTATGATCAGATTCAAAATCACTATGCCTATTCCTATGAGCGTGATCAAATCGACTTGTTTGGCTATGGAGCCTATCAAGAAGAGGGGTATGCATATAGCGACAAATGAATCATGTGGAGGACACTCGATTTTCAAGAGAAAGTTCAAGGATTGGAGGCAAAAATGGTGCAATCAAGGGCTATATCTCAAATGCAAGCATTCAAGGTTGGATTTAGGACTCCTTGTCCATGGGAGGGCCCTTTTCCAAGACACTATAACCCAAAAGAAACTTGACTTCATAATTGAGATGTTTCCAAGGCTCACAGAGTGGATCCAGGAGATAGTAGCTTTTGCAGCCAATGTTAGTCAATCTTGTCAATGGGAAAACCTAGCATTGCCATCTCACAATCCTCTCCCCACTCCCCAATTTGTATCATCTCAACAGAGCCTCAGTTTCCAAGTTTCTTGTATGCTGCCCCAAATGTTGAATTCCCTTCTCCATCCTCTAATCTCCCACCACATCTGAAGTTTTCTACCCTTTTTCCTTTCGAGCAATCATCCCCTCCAAAGGAACAAGAAGTTCTACCTCCCCCACCACCACAAACAATTGCAAAATCGGTTGAACCCAACCCAACCCTCTTCTTGCTTCCTCAAGTCTATCTCGGAAGAAAGCAATCACAAAACCAGCCAAGGAAAACAATAGGAAGAGTCCAGTCAACAAGAAATGATAGAAAATTTGAAAAGATGGGCTCTTAAGTTTGGAATTAAAATGATCCCCTTGATGATTAAACCAAAAGAGGATGTCAAAGTTGGGGGCAAGCAATTGAGGCTGATTTTGAAGCTAATATTGCCGCAGCAGAGCGAGAAGAAAGTGATGATCAACAATCAGTTTGCTCATAATGCAATGTCCACATTGCCACCATTCTTTCAGAAGTTGTTGATCAAACACCCATTGCAAAAACAGCGAAGGAAGACAAAGAACAATAATCAGCTCCAAGTTTCGCTGAAGAGGAGTAACTGGAGGAAACTAAATCAAATTTAGGGGCAATTAATGAGGATGAAATCCTTCAAGGTTTCTTACTTTCATTCGGAGAATCTGAATTTGTTGATGAATCCACAACGGAGGAAGACATTCAAGAAGACCTTGCTGTCCAAAACAATCCTCTAGAGCAGCAGATTGAAGAATTTGATTTATCAAACTTCATGCTAGAGGAAGAGGCTATTCAAGAACAGTGTGGTCTTCAAGCAATAAAGGAGGAACTCCCAAGCCAACAATGTATAGCAGCAGATTGCAGTGATGAACAGATAACCTCATTAGATGTTGCAGTAAATAACAGTGAGCGGCATTTTGAAGATAAGTTCCATGATACTACAAAGGGAAAAGAGCAAAAAGATTCCATCTCTCTCGTACCTTTCACTAAGGCGACACATCAGTTGTCTGCGTAGATGTGCGAGAGAAGAAAAAAACAATTCACAGGCAGTCACCTTCTCCAGGAAAGTCTGCATGAAAACTTTCTTATGAAAGTTGGAATTCGGAGCGGTGGGCAAACTCAGCAAACCAGACCGTGTTCGATTAGACACTTGGCTTCATTGCAAACAAGGGAGAAGCCACAACCGATCATGCTTGCTTCCGAGCATGAGGAAGAGCATCAACATGCCAAGGATCAACCACAATGCCTCTTGAAACCAGATGAGCAGCAATTAGAGGAGGTGTTTATCTTGCTTCCGGTTGATGTCTTGATGAAGGGAGTAGAGAGCCAATTTGCAGCCAGCTTTTCACTCCTAGTCTCAGTTGTGCTTCATCCCAAATCATTTGCATGGCTGCCAATTGTAAGGAAGGGAAGCTACTTCTCATCACCGGTGGCAGGTTTTGTTTGAAGTTGTCTATTCCTTCACTTAGTGTAGGGTGGGAGTAGATTTATTTTCAGCAGAAGTGTTTGTGCACACACTGCATGTCTTATTTGAGGCATGTATGATTTGTTTCTCTGTATATAGTTTTTGTTCGTGTTGCTCCAACCAAGATAAAGTGCACCACTCTTTTCAATTGTTCCAGTAGGGAACTCAAAGCTGCAAGCAACAGTTGCTAAACTTCAAATCAAAACAAATGCAGAGCAACTAAAATCAAATTGAGGAGAAAATTTCAGTGTTCTCATTCTTTTGCTCCTCCAGTCAGCAACTAAATTTCTCTTTCCCTCCACTAAATCAGAAAGGTCAGTTTGGTGCAGCTTGTAGTAGCAACAGTTAATGTTGTGAATTGCAAAAGCCAACTTGTGAGTGAGCAACACCAGCCTTCAAAGCACAGTTCTAGGCAACAGATCAAAGTGGAACATTCAGAAGAAGAAGAAAATCAAGTTTTAATAGAGTTCCATGATGTCTAGAACTGGGAATTGTTTTACCTCGAACTCTGCAGTGTGTCATAGCTGCCAAGCAATCGGATGTTGCGGCAGTAGTTACAATGTTCATCATCCAGCCTCACGGATTGCAGTTGCAGGAAGGGTGGAATTCAAGTTTTAAAACAATTTTCTACTCTCACAAAACGAATTCCAAGATTTTCTTGCAAAACTTGGGAAATGCTAGCAGCGAAAAGGCAGTTCCAGATGTAGCGGCAACATCCCAAGTATCCTAGGGTCAAGTTTTTGAAGTTAGAACAGTTCATGATGACCGAGAGAGACTCCATGCCCAATGGATAGCTTCAGGGCACTAGTCAATGCATTTAGAAGGCAAATGGCCCCGCGAGTCACCAAATTGTTATCCAATTTCAACCCCCCATGTGAAATTGAACAATAGAACAAAGCTTGCACTAGGGGCTCTCATAGCCAATTTGGAGCTTGCACACAAATTTCAGTATTAAGGGCAACATTCGGATCTTCGGAAGGTCGAAGACTCACAAGAGGAATTTTTCCTCTTCTTCGTCTTGTCTGAGTTTAGAATTTCACTCAGTTTTGGAAGACCGATGGTAGGGTACACTTTGCAACACTAAATGGTAGAATCGGTATTTCGCCAAGGAATGCCTTCAAATAACTTCATACATCCTTACGGTGCTAACAAGATCTAGTGACCTCATGAAATTTAAAAGAAGTTGAGAGGTTGATAAACCTGCCTTCGGTTCCAAATGAGCTCACGAGCTCATGGCCGAGCTGCTCTTATGCGAAGTGTTGGTCGATGCAATGCATCGAGCTCTCTGCACTCGAGCCATGTTAATAAAACAGAGCAACCTAGCTCTTTCTTTCAATGGGACGAGTTGTTTCATACGTGGTCGAACTCAAACACCATGCAATCGAGCTATTTTAGTAGCCATGTTGTTACACTACAAACCGAGTTGCACACACAAAAGTTTATGAGTTGTTTTAAATAAAGGCGAGTTGGGTGAATACCATGACTAAACGAGTTACTCCCTAGCTCATTGAGCTATACAATGGCAATGAGCTCGTTTTGTGCCAACAATTGGGCAAGCTTATTCATCACCGAAGCCAATCAATGCATGTAAGCACCGAGCCCCATTCGAGCAGATAAGCTAACCGGTTGGCATGTCGGACTGTTTGAAAGCATTCATAATGGGCGAGTCTAATGTTACAAAGGGAATCAGGTCGCTTAATGGACGAGTTCACCCTTATCGCGCAGTCGTTTTGACGATGGCCCATAGGCGAGGAGTTAATTGCAGGAGTCAAATTGACAGTGGAGGATTGAAGGCGGATTAAGCCATTGGCCGAGATCCTACATTGGATAGTCGCAAAGGGCGAGTTGTTCATTTACGTGCAAACCAAGCTATTCCATATGAAGACCGAGTTACTCCCACGTTAAACCGAGTTCGCCCGTGGCAAAGATGATGAGGTGACGAACCCAAATAAGGCTCTGTGACGTCAAAGTAAGGAAGGATCTAGCTCTACAGTAATGGCGAGCTCGTCTCAGGAGGCGCCGCATTGCCATCATGCTATTAAGTCACGAGCTCAGCATTGATTAATGCAAAGACCAATGTGACGAATTTAACGTAAACGGTTTGGGGGAACACTTAGAAAATGGGCAACTGTGAACTTTGCGGTGAAAGCGGAAGAAAATGACCAAAGCGGCCCAAACAAAATCTGGGACATTTGTGCAAGAATGGCCCGAACTCGCCGCAATGAACGTGTTATGCGCGGATGGCAGAAAAAAGTGGCCCAAGCGGTGCTTCGGTCAGCCATGCACGCGAGGCCCAATTTCGCCGACAGAAGAAGGAATGCAGGCAAGGGGCGAGTCAACGGCACCTCGCAGAGGTCAACAAGGAGCTTGTGAACGGTCGCGGACTCAAGCCGATTCGCGAGGACATTTGCGGAGCCGACATGGTCGATGGAGTCGTGTGGGTCCGACATGGTGTATGAGTCCCGTGTTGCGAGCAATGCAAAAGTTCGAAGCATAAGCGGCACGAGCCGCGTGGGGACGGTGTTCTCCGCAAGAGACTTACACTGCAATACAAGCGGTAAGAACTCTACATGTGGCACCAAGGAAAAGCCCCACCAAATCAAACCAAACACAAAGCCCAACTCGGCATGCATTAGAGGGAGTGGCTCGATGTGGAAGAAAGGAGCCACTGCCTTGCCGAGTTGGCCGAAAGCCGGGCAAGTTGTAACACAAAGCGAGTAACGAAGCTCCCCCCCTCGTCGAGTCAAGCGGCCAATGCAAACAATAGTAAGTCGACGAAGTGACGGGTGGCGCCAAGTTGGCGCAAGAACACAAGCATGAACTTCGGGTGTTTGGACGTGGAGTCACCCAAGGATCGGCATTCAAACCAATGGCCGTGCAATGCATGGTAAAAGGAGTTGGTGGAGTTAATGTGGAGCCAATGTATAGTGTGAGTGGGTCGAAGGGTATACCTAGGAACACGTGGCACAAGGAATAGGGGCCGATTTGTAAAACGAGGGAGACCGCTGATGGAAAATATAAGGGCCCGATCAATGAAAGGTGGCAGCGTATAAAAGAGTGTCATGAATGCAATAAAAAGAGTGGTGCCAACTCGACTAAGCTAGTCAAGTTGGCTATCAATGTAAAGCTTAAACATACATTCCCCTCCCTTCCAACATAAATATAAAGCGTGGAAATGTAAGAGGGCCCCACCTATGATTTTAAAATCTCCAAACAATTGAATGATGAGAAATCATTCAAGAAAGGGGGAAAATATTTTAAATGTCTTTTTCAGCCAAAGAAATTAATCCATAGTCCCGTGAAATATAAGAAAAGTCTATCAAACCTTAAAATATCTACATGCGCTCAGAAGCCATAACTTGAGCATTTCTCAACGAAATTGCACAAAATCGGTCTCATTGGAATCGTGGTTCTGAGACCTTCGCACAGCAATCACGAAATTCTGAAATTGATGGAAATTTCATGTTGAATTTCGCAGAAAACCAACCCAATTCAGAACAGTGATTTCAAAGTGGTTGGAAGTGCAATTAATTGGCATGGGCATCATTTTCTTCAACTGCAGGTTATGGGACAAAATAAGGAGATTTTGCAAATCAAATACCATCATTTCACTTCATTTATTGTGATTTGCAAGTAGCTGGAAATCAAATTTTGGGATTGTTCTTTCTCTCTCTTCTCATTCTATAAATTGTAACATGGGGCTCATTTGTAAAGGAGTTAGATCAAATTTTGGGATTGTTCTTTCTCTCTCTTCCCATTCTATAAATTGTAACATGGGGCTCATTTGTAAAGGAGTTAGTCATTTTTTCTCCTGCCCTCTCTCTTTCTTCTCTGCTAGGTTGAATGTGGAGCTTAAGCCTCCTTTCCAAGCTCTGTAATGGCATTTTCTTGCCTCTTGCCCACTAATGTTGTACTTGTGCAAACTCAATGGAGCAATAAACTATGTTTTGTGATGCATTTTGTCCATCATTTGCATGTTTTGTTGTCTCTTCTTGCCTCTCTTCATTGCAGGGTATATTGTGCATATTCTTGATGTTTATTGCAAGTTTTGAGAGTTGTGTTTAATGGGAAACAAATGGTGTTCTGTGTGAATCTATCTTTGGTCTGTGGTGCATCTTGTCCACCCTCTCCATTGCTCACCTCTCTCCATTTCAAGCAGTTGGATAGTGATTAACAACCTCCTTTTTTGGTGTATCACCACTTTTAGTGTAGGTTTTACTTTCATGCACTCTCTCTCCTGTGTCCTTTGGAATGTTAGAATAGGATTAGGTAGTTTGTTTGTCTTGCATTAGAAGTAGATTGTGGCAGGTAGTTTAGGAGCAAGAACCAACTTTCTCTAGAGGGTTATCTCAAGCCCACAAGTCCCATAGCTTGAGAGATAACCCAATGTTACACAAATTACACCGAATGCCCCATCCACAACCAGGCCATTCGGGGGTGCTGTAATTTCGTGATAACAGAATCTCAAACTATCCCATAAGATGATCTTATCATTTAGCTTAAACGAAGGCTTCCTCTAATGCCTTAGGTTCTAAGGCAATTGTGACTAGTTTAAAGAGACTCTTGCTCATGTTATGGTCTACTCTATGGGCAAAAGATTTTCATCATTTGACGAAGTCATCGACAAATTCATGGTCTAATTCTTTAGCATTAACAAAGTTGCCAAATTATCTTTAGAATTTTTGCACAAGGGTGTTGATTAAGCATACTAATTCAACGATGAGGTTGGATTTAAGTTGATTATACCATCCTAAAGCATCCCGATTAAGGTTTCCACTAAATGTTTTGTAGTTGCATAATTGTTTGTTTTAAGCCAATTTTGGTTGAGATTTCGAGAGGCTTTAAGGAGTAAAGTGGGGTTAGTAGATCCATCATAAGAAATGGCTAGAGTGATTTCTTCAGCGTCAATAGTAGTGATATAGTAAGTTGAGGGCTCGCTTTGTAAGTTTTGAAGTACTTTTTTGTTACCAAGAGTATCACATCCCTTGATTTCATATTTATGTTTTGGAAACACTCGGATGCTTAGGTGGTTGTTTCCGCATCTAATATAGCATTATATTGCCTTGTTTTCTTTAATTAGCATTTTGATTATTATCAGTAAATTAAGTATCTGATATTGGGGATTTACGTTGCAGTGTGGATTACTGTTGATATAAATGATGTTTCATTTCACTCCAGTTGATTTCATTGTATGAAACAAATAATGCACTAGGTATTATGGTGTGCTTGTGTGCACATATTCTCCAAAGCAAGAAAGGGTATCATCGAGGAGAGACATCAAGATGCGAGATAATGGGTACGAAAAGAGAGGTTCCACATGTGATTCGACACATGTGACACAATGTTAAAAACTGTACATGAAGCCATAGATTCCCTTCCTATGATTCAGTTTTAGTTACCTTGGTCATTCCTTTTTGTAGGGCTGCATTTATTAGGGTTGCATCATGCGAGGCATTTAAATCATCCAATTACATTTGCAATGATGATGAAGACGTTTTGTTTAGTATGTTTTTGTTGTGGTGAGAAGCGCAAAATCACATAAAGACTTTTGTCATACAACGAGGTTGTTTTGATGACATGACTTCATTTTACACCGCAAATATGTTTTACGACAATAAGTAGTTTGGCAATAATGCATGCACAATTTGAGTATCATATGTAATGTTTACATAATTTGTTTATTACAATAATAATGTTTTCATAATCATATAGTGATGAGAAATTGGCATATTTCCATCATTGCAGGATTTGCATAAGTTGGGATTAAACGTCCCAAGGACATTTGAAATTATAGCTCACAAGAACTTGCCAACTATCTAACACGATCTCTCAAGGTTTATCAAATCGTTTAACATCAAACTGCAAACATAAATGCAAAAGCTTATAATATTATAATCTTACATTGAAACGTGTTTATTGTTATATTCCTTTCAACCTCGTTGGGTGATATATGTGGGACTATAATGTGCAAAGCATATTAAATTCGAGCTCGCCTTATAATCTACATGAGTTTTCACATGTTCTAACTCCAACCACAATAAACTCACTTGGCAAAAGAACCTTAATTTAAATGTTGAGACATTTTTAGTTATGTTTATCTTTGGCTTCCGTTATGCAAGGCATATGGAACAAAAATGTCCAATGCAAATGAAGTATAAACTCCATACAAATCTCCCACCATTGAGATCGTCTCTTCACACTATCTCCTTGCACGTGGACTCATGCATGTATATTTTGTAATGACTCGAATTGAAACAAGTTGTAAAAGAAAGATTAAAAAATGGAGTTTATAAAAAGGAGAAATCTATTAAACCGGAGGTAGAGAATTACTGATAATATATAAAGATTTATCTTAAAGCCACTTTTTAAACTATAAGGAATGGATGGTGGAAGTTGTTTATTAAAGGAGTATTTTAGGGGAAAAAAACAAGGAAAATAAGTTATAAATATAAGGAAGCCACGTTTTTGTAGGAGTTTAAAACGAATTAAAAGAGAGAGACCATGTGTTTAAACTAGTAAAAAGGGAGAGTATAAATAGAACTCAGACATGAGATGCATAAAAATTAAAATAGAACCGTAGTTCGAATCTGATTTGGAGCTCATGAGAAATAAGTCTTCCGTACGTAAACTTACCTCAAAGCTCCACATGAACATGAAAACCGGCAAGGTATTAATTTTAGCAAAAAGGGGTCTTAACTTAAACTGGGAGTTTGACTCCCAAGATTAAAAAAACTGATTTGAAAGCCTGAAATAGATGTTTAAGAGGTGGTGAATGAACTAGATTAACAGAGAGTTTGACATTAATATTAGAAAAATCTCAGCCGCATAAAGAGAAAAATAAATAAAAGAAAAAGCAAGAGCTAATTTAGCTCAAGGAAATTTATAAAATGGAAGGAAGGAACATCGAAGATCTGATTAAAACAGATATAGCTAAAAAAATAGAACAGCATGGCATGCATGCTAAGGAAATGCATAAGTGGCTGGGGAGACGAACGGAAATTACATGCAATTATTATAAAACTCAGGTCTTAAAGCTAAACATGGAGGCACACCTAATAATAGCTATGGAAGTAAATAAATAAGAGATGAGAATATTAGTGCGGGCATGAAATTGTGGGTCAATTCTGGAAGGCATTTGAAGCGGTGACTATGTTTACATACAGAGAGCATTGCAGAGGGTTAAAGATATAGAGACTGAGAGTGAGATTCACATCCATGTTATACCAGGTGCCCATTCATGTTATAACATTTTAAAGATTCGTTAATTTTAGCATGTGAATGATATGGGCATGATGGTCAATCCGTAGTTTTAGATGGATTGACCATGGATCCAATTACTATCTTTTGTATTAAACTCTTACCCTGTTCATTGCAAAAGAAGAGATTAAATTTGATCGGTTGTAAAACCTCTTAGAAATAAATATTGGCGGAACAACTACGCTGAGGCCATGAGGAATAATTTAGAGGAAGGGGCCACCGGTTCTACCCCACCCTTATAATTGTTATAAAGGATTAAATATTTTATTTTGACAAAAACTAAGGATAACTTGATGGGATTCGATTTCCTTCTATTCGTTACTATTAATATACAAACTTTTAATTATAAATGTCAAGAAATTTTGTAGAATAAGAGTGAAAAATTACAGGGAATTATGTCCAAAATATATGGAAGAAAAATATGTTGACCACAAAGAGCGTAATGAGAGGAATTAAAAATATCATACGATTGAGTCATTGATATATATCCAAATATAATATAACCATACATGATATGAAAGAGAGATGGAAACCTAACAGGTCTTTACTATTGATAAACCTTGCAAATGACTATTTCACTTCCCTTGTTTGATTAATTTGGTGAAATTTATTAATTGTTTAGTAAGAAGTATAGTGATGTCGTAAAAAGGTATCTCATAAAAGTATTAACTATCAATAAGACCTAATGGTAAATTGGCCTTGATTTGAACTTCAACTATGATCAAACCTTTATACGACATTATTCCTAGTTCCTAGGAAGCGAATTAAATGGTCACCTTTTGTGGAAGAAAACTAGAGCTAAAGTTGAATAAGCAATATTAGTCAATGGAATTGGGTGTGTAAAACCCTATAAATGAGAATTTAATTTGTCAACAACCTGTAATATTTGGACAGAGTTTGCTTATGAAAAACCATTCTGAATTAGAATCCTTCATAATAATAATAAATATACTACACACCATATATCCATCCAAGAGTTTTGCATCTATATAGGGAGATGATTCCCTATAAAATAGGAAACCAATTTGCCCACAATCCTATACTACTGAGTGGTTTTAACTACCTAACTCACTAACAAATAACAATATAATTTGTTTTATTAACTCATAACCTAACTATTACATTTACATGATTTATTTACTCACGTAATAAACCATGTGAATGCTTATAATTCCTAACATTCCCCCTTAGTGCAAACATGGGGAAAACCTCAATCTCGTACTTGCATTTGCTTTCGTGATTTGGTGATTTTCACAAGACAATCACAAACCCTAGTGATGGTTTTACATATGGTTAACCAAAAACCAAAAGTGGTGGTTTTACAAGTGGTTTACCACAAACCAAAAGATGATGGTTTTGCAAATGGTTTACCAACAACCAAAAGTGGTGGTTTTACAAGTGGTTTACCACAAACCACAAATGATGGTTTTGCAAGTGGGTTACCAACAACCACACTTGAAATATGATTGGAAAATAAAATATAGTTGTCTTGGAAATGTGAATTGAAAATGTGAGATGCATAATATTATATGAATGAGATTAATAGTCGTGATTTGGTTGACCTATTGGAAATTGGATATTGTAATCGGTGGCTTTTATAACACACGAGGTCCCGAGATTGGAACCTAGCTCTCTTGGAGGAGAGTTATATCCTAGTTATGATTCAGTGGAATCATTAATTATGGAAAAGTAATCCAAATATCTTAATTATGAATTTAGTATAAATTGAAATCTACTTTTGGATATAATCATGTATATAGCATGTTTTTCTAGATTTTGCAAGGAGCGAATCTAGGGGTTTCATTATCAGAATAGGAATATGAATATGATGAATTATTTTAAATGAACACCTTGAATGTTGGGATTGTAAGGATGATATATGATAACTAGGATTGTAAGGATTGTAAGGATGATATATGAATATCGTAACTAGGTTTAGGATTTTTGTAATTGGTATGAGACGATTCAGGAGTTGTTATTACTTGAGTGCTACTCCTAGTTTGGAACCACGTGGTTATTTTAGGCAAGAGAAGGCTGATTTACATAATAATGTGGATTATGAGATACTATGACTTCACAAATTTGAAACTTATTGTATATTTGTTGTATCACTTGTAACACTATATGAACTAGTAAAGGAAACTTGAAACACGTATAACTAGAAAATAAGTGTCTAAAGACTATTATGGACATTTATAGTCCTTTGTATGTGATGGTAAATCTGGCTTTGGGTTCTTGCAATACTGGCTTCCTTAGGTGGTATGGGACACCTAAGAAGGTTACGAATGTTTGTGTCCTATTCATTGTTTTGCTTTGTATTGTAATACTAAAATTGCACTAATTGTCTTATTTCCCGTCATTTCGTTATAATTAGTGATTTTCCACTAATTAGCTAATATTCCCCATCTTCTCGATCAATTAACGACATTTCGTTAATTAACTTTGTCCCTCATCTTGGATGCCAATTAATGTCGCTTCATTAGTTAAAATCCTCTTTTAATTAATTAATTAACCATTATTAATTAATTACCTTTCCACAATCTTGTATTTAATTAATAAACCCTCTTATTAGTTAAATCCCCCTCTCAAACCCTTCAAATTCTACTAATTTCCCTCCAAATCATCTCCAAATGGCTTCTATAAGCTAAACTTGGCCTATTAATTAATCCCAATTGATTAATTAAACCTTCCCAAACTCCCATGAGTTACTAATCTCTAATTAATCTCTTTTAATCATGCTTATCCTTTTCTAATTCTACATTCACTTTATCCCACATTCACTAGGTTGCAAGCTTCTCCCAAATTGGAAAGCTATATAAGAAACCTAGTACACCTTGTCACACCTTACACCTTGTCCTTGTAAGACATCATATATCTCAAGAGAGCATTTCCCTCACAAGAAAAGCTTGCATAAATTGAGAAACCTCTTTACTAAAGTTAGTAGGAGAAGAGTCAAAAATGGACACTTAAGCCATATTGATGAGATCTCTTCCACTTTAGTAAAACCCCTTTGATTGCATGTAACTTGCATTCGGTTCACATAAGGAAGTATCTACATATCGAAAGCACATCCAAACATCAAAAGGAGGTTTGCATTTAGTATTAGATTCATATTTTGTGCAATTTAATTAGTTTTTCCTTTTATGCTCAATTATGATGTATTTGTTTAAATGAACTAAGTTAGGACCTACTTGGTGTTAGGTCCATTCAATTAGCTTAGTTTACATTTAGCATGCATACATATGGCATGCCAGTGGGGACCCTTTTTGTCTCATGCGCATTTTTTTTTTTCTTAGTTTAGCTTCATTTCCCACTTTCATGCAAGTTCTTTCAATTTGTTGAAATTTCTATGTTTTTGAGCATGTATGTTGGTATTTGGTAGTGTTGAGTCTTCTTTTGTAGGTATAAAGGAGGCGAAGTGTTTCAAAATTGAATCTTGATGGAAAAATCAAAGCTTTTTGTTGTTTTTTGGCCATTTTTTTTGACATTTTTGTGAGGTACAGTCTTACATTTCTATGACTGTACTTTTTGCATATTATCGTGTCGGACATGTGCTATCGTGTTAGTAGTTGTGTTTTCGTCATCTTATCGAGCTACCATGCACTCGTGTTACCATGCCTGAAATCTGCGTCTCCGTGAATAAACTGCTACCACACTTGGAATTACCATCTCTATTTGCGCTTGGAATTTATTACTATGCTACATTTCGACTCTGCACTACTAGTGTGTTAGTGTTACGTTTTGCTTCATCTTATATGTACTCGTGCTTGGAATTTTTGCGCTGCATTTGGAACTTACTCGTGTGACCTATCTTTAGGGGTTGTTACTTTTGATCCCGAGCGCATTGCAAACGACTCCGTTTTTTTTGAAAGATCTCGAGACAAACTATGCAATGAACATATAAAGTTGGGATTTCACCTTGTAGAAAATTCAGGTTTTTTTTTCCTAAACTTTTCCATTTTCTTTGCAAGTTAGATTCATTTTTTTGCTCCAAACTATCAAATTTGTGTGCGTAGGTTTCCATATTAAATTTTACTTAAAGACAAATTGCTCAAACAAAACAAACCAATTCAAATTGTGAAAGCATTAGTATTTAGTCATTTTTTTCACATTTGCTTACACAAATCGCATTTTTCCCTTCGTGATTGCATAGCATTATGGGAGAAATTTTGTTTTTAAACACGTAGGTTGTTTGGTTAGACATATTGGATTAATTGGTTAAAAATTGTTAACGATTGATTTTTTGTTTTTGTTAAATTCCTTGACATCATTTTTTATGCTCTAATCGACACAATGTATCTGCTCCTTTCTCTGAGCGATCTTGAGAAAAAAATGGCCACGATTGTTTTTTTTTCTAACATTGTGATTAAAAGAAAATTACTAATCATTTTCTGCAGGACCGCATCATTTGGAAACTTTACCAAAATCAAGCAACAAACTACTAATACCTTGCATGTAAGTTTCCTTGGTCAAAGACAATCAAACTTTGCTAAATTCAATAAAATAAACAAAACATTTGCATTGCAAGTTTGGATAAGGGTAAACCCATTCAATTTGCTTTGATTGGGAAGTACTTGGACATAAGCCCTAAAACTCATTATGAGGAGTACCACAGGAACCCTAAAGTAGTTGGCACATTGAGAGGAATTATAATGAAATGGGTAGTGCCCCATCCTAATTGAGTAGTATCACCGTGAGGAAAACCAAATGTTGTCTATGGTAACAACCCCATTCTAATTGATTGGGGTATATCCGTATTTTTAAAATTTTTTGGGTGGGTATACTCATCATTAGATAAGCATTGGTGAGAGAATATCCCAAATCCCTAAGAAGCCTAACAAATCGGGGCCAATTAATCCCATATTGTTTTGTACACCAAAACTTTACAAAGTAAAACTTTGTCCGAGTTAAAACCTTGTTTTAGTGATAGAACAAGGTGAAACTCTCTATCAAGTTGTGTCGTGTATTTTTCATCACAAATCATACTTCTCTCATAATTTTGGCTTCATTTATCAAAGAGAACAACCCGAAACTCTACCAAAATTACATCAACCATTTTGACACTCACATTTGAAACTTGTTTTCCAAAACTTGATTGATTGTTAAAATTGTTGTTATGTTATCGGATTTTTCCTAGTTTCCTTAGACAAATTTGCACACATCAAAACTAGGAAGTTCATTGCTGAAATTTTTAGTTTTCATCAAATCTTGGAAAATAACCATTTATTATTTGCCAAATTTCTTAGATTTCCTTGTGATATTCATCATACATCTCAAAACTTGAGAAATCTTCACTTTTTACATTTGCTGCTTTAGATCCCTTGTGACATTTACACATTCAAAAATCTTTTTGTAAAACATTTAGTTTACAACCATTACAATTATGAATCAAAACACATATCCATTCCATCATGGCACCTATAACACGTTTAGGACATAGGAGGCATGCATCTAATCCCTTCCTCGGAACCCTTAGAGACCCATCTTGATGAGGAACAAGGACTTGTTGATCAAGTGGGAGGAAGAAATCCTCCATAACATCTTTGAAAATGATCCCACCCACGTAGACTTCTTATTTCAAAACAAAGACCAAGTCTTGTTGCTTGCCTAGTAGAATTAGGGGCTAAATTACCCTTTGATTTTGATCCAACCTTCCTTACTAGCATGATTGAGGGGAAGAAAGAACAAACCTCCTCCTTTTAGAATTTTCGAAGATATATTACACCATGAACATGCCTCTACGTCGGCACAACCTAAAGGTCAAAAATGAGGAAGCAACAACATCCAAAACTAAAACTGGCACTCATATACCTTTCATTAGAATCAATCATGAAGCTAGAAATAGAGGGTGAAGAACCCCAAACATGAAAAACCCTGAACACAAACAAAGATGTCACCATGCAACAAACTTCAAGCTCTTAGTCACCAATTGGCAAATCTGGCTTCCCATGTCAATAGGGATACACACATAAGCTGCTCACATAGAAAAACCTAAGGTGACATATGTTACACACTATACTAAAAACCATGGTGGCAAAAGCCTCCAAATCTAATCATACACATATACCCCCATGCCATCATGTGGCCAAATATTTGACCAAGAATGGAAGTCTATGAAAGACATGCTTTTGGCCTATAAGAAAACAACATGGGACACAATAAAAAGTATCATTTGAAGAAATTGTGTCCCTACCCCTTTGATCGGGAGATGTTGTGTACTCCCTTTCCACCAAGCTTTGACTTGCCCTAAATTTGACAAATATAGGGAAAAGGTGATCCTTGTGATCACGTAAAAGAATTCTTCATGGCATCTTGCCAAGAAGTTGCTTATAGTGATAATTATCTTATTCACTTGTTTCCATGGAGTCTTGGGGGCCAAGCACTTGAATGGTTTCTCCATCTCCCCAAAGGGTCTATTTTCACTTTTGTGGACTTAGCTAAAAAAGTTTGTTCACCACTTTTCATTCAATATGGAGAGTGATATCACAATGTTAGACCTATGTAGTGCCAAACAACAAAACAATGAGACTTTCACGCTTTCTTCTTATGATGATGGGGGGTTGGCTAGTCGCTTCCCTTGTTCCATCCTGAGAAACAACTTGTGAGCATATTTGTGCCAAACTTACACCCTGAAATAGCCTTCCATTTGCAAATGCATTGTGTAGGCACATTTGAAGAAGTTATAGAAAAGGGAAGCCAAATAGAAAAAGGCTTTATTGGCCAAAGGGGTCTTAAAACCCTTTCAACGAGATAACTATGAATCAAAACCTATGGAAAATCAAAATTCTTCAACAAAAATAAGAATGTCGTAGGTGATGGAATCATTGATTCCAAACATGTCAAGGAGGTTCAAAACACCCATTTAAAACTCTGCATGGACCACTTAAATCAGAAGTTAAACACGAGGAATACACTCCACTCACAAAGTCCCTATCATCGATCCTCAAACAACTTGATTCGGCCAATATGGTCAAATTTCCAACCACCACACCTTTCGCGGATGATGCACCTAAACCATCGTGGTACAAAGACCATGAATATTGTGAGTATCACCATGTCAAAGGTCATGGCACATGGATCAATGTATGAAATTGAAAAACTTCATTCAAGATCTCCTAGATCGAGGAGATATCGAACTTGACACACAAGAACCAAAAATCATCCAATAATCAGTTGGGATCTATAAAGAACCTTTCCCAAAACATAAACAAGAAGAAAAGAAGTGGATCGAGGTCAATCCTCTCAAGAAAAAGTACCAACCATGTTGTTGCTCAAACATCTAATCCATTTGATTCTCTTATTGGCTATATTCATCCTATCACTGACCATATCAACACCATCAAAATCAAATCCCAAGAGTGTGTCATTACAATGTGACACACTCTTGCCTTGTTGTCCCAAGACCCCTCTATCTACTCCTTTGGATAGTCATTATGATCTCCTAGAACAGCTTGAGAAGACAACCACCAAGATTTCTATCTTGGATCTTCTTAAGATATCTACTATTCATCACAAGGAAATCCTCTATAAGACCCTCTAGGAGTCAAGAGTTCCCATGGACATTGACACTTCATGCTTCCAAGCCTTGGGTTGCATGTAAATCACCCCATCGACCAAATCATTTTTAGCCAAAATGAGATTCCTATGGACAATATACACACAACTTACCCTTGTATATAGAAGTGATCATTACCATAAAAAGGTTAAAAGGGTGCTTGTGGACAATGGATCTGGTCTTAACATATGCACTCTAAAGCTTGTGAAACAATTGGGACATATTGATGTTGAACTGGAGCCTAATGTGATCACCATTAAGGCTTATGATAATGCAAAATGAAAAACGATTGCAAGAACAATCACTTTACCTCTGGAAGTTGGGCCTCATGTCGCATGAAACAAGATTCCATGTCATTGACTTGGAACTTCCTATAATATTCTCCTCGATCGCCCATGGATCCATGTCATGCAAGTTGTTCCCTCCACCTTTCACCAGTGTATTAAACTCTATTACCAAGGACAAGAGCTTATAATTTTGGTGACCCCAACCCTTTGCCCATTGCAGAGAGCATTGGTTGGCCATTACCCCAACTTATGAATGTCCTTCTATAGAGTTGGATTTTGAACTTAAATCAGAGGCCCTCGCCTCTCGTGTCAATCCGGATACACTTCATCCTCACGAAAGTGGTGCTTCTACCTCCATTCCCTTTTGCTACATGGGAATCCAAATTGAAAATCCTTCATACCGGTTGTGGAGAATACGACCTCCAACAGGCCCTCCTTGTATCTAACCTTCCCTATCACCCAAAACATGTGGTAGGCCCAAATTTTTGGCCACAAAGAACTCAAGAGCCTTGTAGTCTCGACAAATTCATCCTGCTGGTGGCCTTCTGGAAGATGAACAATTGGGTAGCACCTATACATCCCAATCACCTGATGAAGAAGATGGCCTCTTTTATCAATCCCGAAATATATGTTATCCCTAACAAGATGATGTATGCCATGGGATACAAAGGATATGGATGTGGTTTACATGAACAGGGTGTGTGGGAACCTCTTGGCACATGAAAAGATGGATAGATATGGCATTGGTATTCAGCCTTATGGGGCACAACCTCTAGAAGTTGATGCCACCTCTTGAATGTGAGGATAGCTCTTTGATTATGACACCGAACCAGAGTCCCCTTGTAGTCTCTACGAAGACCTTGCCTCCAAAACCTATTTTCGACATTACTATTTTAACCCTATCCCCCTCCACATTCCTGAACTAGATCTTGTACACCCATCCCTTATTGATTGGGACCAACAACAACACATACCAATTGATCTATTTTAGAATGAAGAAGCAATTGGAGAGTTCATGGGGCTACGATGATGACATTCCTATAGGAGATCACAAGAAAGGATTCACTATCAACCTCGATGCATATACGTATTTGGGGAGGAGGCTGAGTTTTATGGTCAAAAAAAAGAAAAAGAGGCCAAAATATCTTCAAAAAAGCCTAAAAAAAAAAAAATCCAAGTCCTACATAGTGAAAACCTCTTTGAGGCACTTGGACAAACAAAATGAAAAATAAAAAATGGATAATATAAGTGATCATTCTATTGGTGAAAATCTCATTGAGACACCAATAGAGGAAGAACTCAATCTCCCTCCCGATCCTATGCATATGGAGGATGGTTCAAAGTTATTGGTTGAAGAGACTATTGATGTTAACATTGGTACAAAAGAAGAGCCTAAAATTGTCAAGCTAGGAGCTTCTCTTTCTCACACATGAACAGAAAACATTTACTATACTTCTTAGAGAGTTCTGATGATGTATTTTCTTGGTCCTACATGGACATGCCAGGCTTAGATCCTTCTTTGGTTGTGCACAACCTAGTTGTGCATGAATCAACAAAGCCTATCAAAACAAAAATCTGCGTAAAATGCATCCACATGTAGCTCTCTTGGTCAAAGAAGAGCTAGAGAAGTTATTGGATAGTTAGGTTTTATCAGACCCATTGATTATTCAGAGTGGATCTCAATATCATGCTATGTTCGCAAGAAGCCCATTGGTATCCAGATTTGCATAGACTTTAGGGACATTAATAAAGCATGTCCTAAAGATGATTTTCCTCTTCCTAATATCGACATGATTGTTGATTCTATAGTAGGTCATGAAATGTTATCCCTCATGGATGGATTTTTTGGCTATAACCAAATCAAAATAGTTGAAGAGGATCAACATAAAACTACTTTTACTACTCCTTGGGGTACCTTTTTTGTTATCAAGTCATGCCTTTTGGCCTTAAGAATGTAGGTGCCACATATATGTGTCATGTCATGATTTGTCATATTTCATGATATGTTGCATGATATTGTAGAGGACTATGTGGATGATATCCTTGGTAAGTCCAAAACTAGAGTAGAACACCCGATAATCCTTCATCATATTTTTGAACGACTATGGGATTATAAGGTCATAGATTGAACCCGAAAAAGTGTGTGTTCGGTGTTATTTCAAGAAAACTATTGGGCTTCATTGTGTAGAAGAGGAATTGAAGTGGATCCAAGAAAAGTTCACTATTATTACTGAGATGCCTCCTCCTAAAAACCTTAAAGCAGCTTGCGTAGCTTACAAGAAAAATTAGGCCATTCGCAAATTCATCTCCCAACTCGCAGATAAATGTCATTCATTCACCCATCTTCTAAAAAAGGATGTTGATTTCCATTGGGGTCCTGATTGCCAACAAGCCTTTTCCCTACTAAAGCAATACTTGGCCAATCTGCATGTTCTAGTACCACCTACCCTAGGTGAACCCTTGTTGTTATATATCTTTCTACTCAATTTTCTATAGAGCGCTCTTAGCACAATATGATGACCAACACAAAGAAAGAGTCATTTATTATCTTAGCCATACCTTGATCTCTTATGAGCTCAATTATCCCAATTGAAAAAGCATGCTTGGCCGTTTTTCACTTTCCAAAAGCTTTCCATTACCTCTTAAATAACAAAACCAAGCTCATATCTAAAGTTGACCCACTCAAATACCTCTTATCCAAACCCACACTTACCGGGAGGATGGCCAACTGGATCATATTACTTAGTGAGTTTGACATTGAATATGTCAACCAAAAAGCAATGAAAGGACAAGTGCTTTCGATCAACTGGCAGAAGCACCATTACATGTATAAACCACTAAGTCTAGATCTTCTAGATGCTTTTATTTTATACATTGAAGAATCTTCTACATGGAAAATCTACTTTGATGGGTCATTCACATTTAATGGCTCGGGGAAGGAGTTTTCTTATTACCCCTATAGGTGATCTTATCCCACAAGCTTTTAGACTGGTTTCCTTATACAAACAATATTGTTGAGTATGAAGCCCTCATTGCTGGTTTGAAAGTCGTTATCAAATGGAATATCAAATAAGTTGAGGTTATAGGCGACTCATGCTAATCATCAAACAAGTGAATGATGAGTATAAAGTCAAAGATGAGAAGCTTATTCCATATAAACACATGGTAGACAACCTGAAAGAATACTTTGTTCAAATTACCTTCCAACAGGTCCCACGAACACAAACTAGATCAACACATGTTATGGCTACCATTGGATCTGCTATGATTATCGCCAAACACTAGAGATTTTAGTTCCTTATTGATCATCTAACGGTGTACGCTTCTGACATGTTGAAATCATGTTTGGTATGTGAATTTTTTGGTCCCTTTTCCCCGATACGTTGACATCTATGATGTCGGGGTTCACCCTAGACCCCTAAACCCTACGATACGTATCCGGTGCGAATACATTAGGGTACGGATATGGGTTCGATCGAGGATACATGGGGGTTCATCCAGTACGCCACGAGTGCACGTCTAGACGTACCCAGGACGAACCCCCGCGTACTCACTACATCCTGCGTTAAAAAGCGTCTTCTAAGCATTAAAAACTTTTTTTTGACTTAGTCAATGCATAAAACCGAACCCTAATATTAAAATGAATAAAATATTACACCCTAATCACCTCAAAAAGTTATAAAAAGCACTCACCCCTTCATTTGAAATCACACAAACAATTCATTGTTGGTTTTTGCAAGTGTATGAGCAAAGAGCCAAAGAAGAATTGAAGAGCTTAGAGGAGGCAAAGATTGGAAGGAGGGGCAGCCATTGCTTCTTTTGTTTGGAGTCCACCATTGCAAGGAGGAGAAGGAGAGGAAGCCATTGTTGAGACTTGAGAGGAAGAGATTGTTTTAAATTTATTGTTCATTCAAAACTAAAAGAGTAGACATCACATTTGGTCCTTGGAGGTAGCATTTGTTTGGAGGCAACAAGGATCTATTGCAACAAGGATCTACACTACAAGTATTTTTTTAATTCATCCTTTTATTTTATTTTTTATGGTTTTTATTTATTTATTTTGTTGCATTTTTTAAAAAAGTTTAGAGTTTAAACACATCCTAAATCTGTGTATGCTCTCACCTCGCACCTTTATGGTGATCTTGGTGATCAAAAACAGATTAGGATGGCATGGTTTAGGGTTATTTAATTTAATAATTAGTAAAAATCATTTTTTTAATTTTTAAATGCATTGTTCAATGTTATATATTGCTTTTTTTTATTTTTTTAGCTTCCTAAATCTGTGTATGCTCTCACCTCGCGCCTTTATGGCGATCTTGGTGATCAAAAACAGATTAGGATGACATAACTAATTTATTTATGTTAAGGCAAAATGTTTTTAATTTTTTAAACATCCTAACTCTGTGTATGCTCTCACCTCACACCTTTATGGTGATCTTGGTGATCAAAAACAGATTAGGATGGCATGGTTTAGGATTTTTTAATTTAATAATTAGTAAAAATCATTTTTTAAATTTTAAATGCAAAAATTATTAATAAATTTATTTATTTTTTTTTTTTTTAGCTTCCTAAATTGTGTATGCTCTCACCTCGCGCCTTTATGGTGATCTTGGTGATCAAAAACAAATTAGGATGACATAACTAATTTATTTATGTTAAGGCAAAATGTTTTTAATTTTTTAAACATCCTAACTTTGTGTATGCTCTCACCTCGCGCCGTTATGGTGATCTTGGTGATCAAAAACAGATTAGGATGGCATCAAGTTTTGCTTCAGTTGGAGTGCAAGGCCAAGAAGCTTCTGAAAACACATCAGTTCTATGTGAGACATGATCCTAATTCCCCTCTTTGGAGACATGTGACAGTGGTAGACAACCTTGTTGGTGGTGGGGGTCGGATTTGGATATGTCATGGTTGTCATACTCAATACAAATCCTCATATAGCCGACTGAAAATCCATTTGACTGGGGTTGGAGGTGTGGGGATAAAGAAGTGCCCAAAAATATCAAATGAAAAAATGGCAGAGTACCTAAGAGAGCAAGAGGAGGTTGATAGACAAGTGAAAGAAATAGAACTAGAACAATTCCATTGCAAAGAAGGCCTTCATCACGACCACCCACACCTAGACCTACTTCTCATCCTTTCATCCAAACTCAAAGTCAACCACTTGATTCCCCTTTTGATGAAGAGAGTCCAGAGAGCTCACAAAAAAGGCCAAAAGGAGCATTGGAAAAAGCATTTAATATTGAAAAGAGGGAGATTGTTGATGAGGTTGTTGCTCGATGCATTTATGCATGTGGGCTGCCCTTTAATGTATTGAGGTCTCCATATTGGCATCAAGATGGTGAAGGGTATCAATGAAGCTCCACAAGGGTACAAATCCCCAAGTTACGAAAAAGTTTGAACCACACTCTTGGGAAAGGAAGTGGAACACATTCACAACACTTTGCAGCCAATCAGAGACTCATGGAAGGAAACAAGGGTTTCCATCATTTCAAATGGATGGAAAGATGCTAGAAATAGACCCCTCATAAATGTTGTTGTAGTATGCCCTAAAGGGGCAATGTTCCTTAAAGCCATTGACTATGAAGGGAAGTCAAAGATGCACAATTTATTGCCGACATTTTGATAGAGGCAATTGAGTCGGTGGGCCCCCAGAATGTTGTCCAAGTCATCACGGACAACGCTAAAAACTGTAAAGCAAAGCAGGAATGATCATAGAGGGTAGATATGAGCACATTTTTGGACCCCTTGTGTTGTCCACTCCCTTAATTTGATGCTCCAAAAGATTGGGAAAATCCCATGGATTGAGCAAATTTACACTGAGGCAAATGACATTCAAATGTTTATCACAAACCATCATATGTCACAAGCCATTTTCAAGAGATTCTCAAGGTTGGAGTTGTTGAAGGTTGCAGAAACAAGATTTGCCTCTCACACGCTCGTTTTGAGACAACTTGTGAAGGTGAGAGAGGCTTTAAGCAATATGGTGATCAGCAATGTTTGGACAGTGTGGAGGCAGTCAAATACAGAGAAAGCTACAAGGGTAAAATCATGGGTCCTTGATGATGATTGGTGGGCCAAGGTTGAGTACTTGCTGAGTTTTACAGAGCCCATTCTCTCCATGATCAGATTCGTAGATACTGATGAAGCATGCTTGGGAGAGATATATGATGGAATAGATTCTATGCTTGAACGTATCAGAGATGTAATACAAACAAAAGAGCAAGATCCAGAAGAGACCTTCTACAATGAGGTCAAGAGTGTGGTCATGAAGAGGTGGAATAAAATGACCACCTCATTACATCTTCTTGCTTATGCACTGAACCCAAAGTACTATAGCTCTAATGTACTTGGGCTACCAAACAGAAACCACCATTCTCTGATTCTAAAGTTGGAAATGGAACCAGGGCAACATTCAGAAGACTTTTTCCTGATCCATCTATAGCCAGTGTGGTCAAAAGTGAAATGGGCATGTTTGTTGGTTCAGAAGGCAACATGGGAGCGATTGAGGCTCTTTTCGACAAGAGCAACTTGACCCCAACCACATGGTGGTGTGTACATGGCCATGATGCCAAGTACTTACATCCTATTGCTATAAAAGTTCTTTCACAGGTATAACATTTATAAATTTATAATCATTTTGAATATTTTAAATTTTATTTAGGATTATTTAATTTATTTTTCACACATTCTTAGTATGTTACTAATTTGAATTTCAATTTTCTAACTTTGTTGTAATAGGTGGCTAGTAATTCTTCCAGAAGCGGAATTGGAGTACTTATACCTTTATCCACTCAGCTAAAAGAAACAAGTTGGCATCTAAAAAAGTTGAGGATTTGGTATATGTGCATTCCAATTTGCGCCTCTTGTCACACAAGTCTGAGGACTATGCTAAAGGGCCTCACAAACTTTGGGATCTTCTTCCAGAGACCACAGACTTGGATGCCTCCGCAGCCACGCTTGCCCAACTTTCATTATTTGATGGCGAAGATGACATTCAAGGGAGTTCGCAAGGAGTGGAGAGTGGAGCTAATGAGAGTGGAGCTAGCGCAAGTGGCACGCAAGAACTTGATTTTGAGGAAAATCTAGATGATATATTCTAGATTTGTTTGTATTCATAATTCATGTTGACTTGATATTCCTATATCATATGTATGGCAGCCACATGATCAATGAAATGTAAAATCTTAAGTATATTGTATGTTTTGAAAATTTGAACATTGATCCTAGTATATTTTTCAAATTTCAAGTTTTTTCATGTTGACATGATATTCGTATATCATATGTTTCATGAAAATGCAAAGTCTTTATTGAATGTTTTGAACATTTATTCAAGTTTTTATATGTTGACATGATATTATATTATTTTAATATATATATCGAGGGTTTTTTAAAATATGTATCGAATGTATCTATAGCCTGGGAACATGAGATCTATAATTAATGATAAATGACATTTCCCACTCACAAAAAGAACCCTTATATGAACGTTACACCCTCCTTAGAGGCACTCTCTATCATTGAGGTTACGATGGGACTTTGTTATGATGTCTTAATTCAAAAGAAGCTATCCAAGCAACCAAAGAGGTGCGAAGGTATCTGTGGTGCTCACACTAGTGGCATGGTCCTCGCAAAGAAATTTCTACGTGTAGGTTATTATTGGCCTAACATGGAAACAAATTGTTGTCAATATGTAAAGAAATGTAAATTGTGTCAAAAGCACGGCAACTTGATCCATGCACCGTCTCAATCTTTGTAACCCATCACTACAACGTGGTTTTTCAAATGGAGGGTCGATCTCATACGGAAGGTTACACCAACATCATCTGATGGCCATAAGCACATCATCACTTTGTGGTGAGTACCTTACCAAATGGGTGGAGGTTGATATCAAAGTTTATCATGACACAATATTTGTCACTCTAAAATCCCTTATGTTATTACCTCTAACAATGGTAAATCTTTTAAGAACAAACAAGTGAAGACGTTATGTCAACAATTTAAAATCTGCCAAAAGTGATCTACCCCTTATTACCCTCAAGGTAATAGGCAAGTTAAGGCCCCTAATAAAACCCTTGTTCGCATTATGGAAAAGTTGGTCAGTAAAACAAGCCAATTGGCATTTCCAGATCCATCCTACCTTATTGGCTTACAGTACTTCTATCCACACGCCTACAAGTGCAACCCCATATTCCTTGTATTTGGCACTAAAGTTATTATTCCCTTAGAGATCGAGCTTCCTTCTTCGCGGATATCCTTGAATGACTCTGGATAATGAAGAGGATTACAGAGTTCCACGACTAGTAGAGCTCGAGCTACTTGATGAAAAACGCTTACATGCCTTAGATCGCCTCAAAATGTATCAAAATTGAATCCATGTCGTGTGAATTTGAGGTTGGAGATCTTATTCTTAAAGAAAACCAGATTCAATACCACCAAAGAACGTGAAAAGAAAAGAAAATTTTGAGCCTAACTGGTTAGGGCCATACATTGTGGTCGCAAAATTTGGTTCAGGGGCCTATAAACTTGCCTATCCTGATGGTTCAAAGCTCTGGGATCCCATGAACATCATGCATCTCAAGCGAGTTCCATACATGACCTTAGAGACATTTCAAAAATCAAAAAAACAAAAAAATAGTAAAGAAATAAATTCATTCAAACGTGAAAACCACGTAATTGTGGCACTTCGGACAGGTTCGTTGGTGAAAACCGGTTTCCCACGCCATACAAGGATTTCGTTGTTCACAAACACCTCGTACTTGGGGGCATGATCACTCTTTCCTAGCTTTTCATTAGCTTGTGTCTAGTCTTGTTGAACTTATCCCTCTTGGCCTTGATCCAACTTGTCCTATTCTTGTATATATGCACGGGATTTACCCTTGTATATTCTCACCTCTCACTAGGGGCATCTAGGTGTTTCGGTCTCCTATACATAGTTTCAGGAAAATCTAGAAAATCCCAAAAACATTCACAAAATCTGAAAATCCCAAAAACATTCACAAAATTTAAAAACCCAAAAATAGTGAAAAACACTAAAAATGGGAAACTATACCACAAAACATCCTACTTCAGCACTTGCTAGTTCTAGCACACAACATGCAAATCATCTTGTGATCTTCTTTCATCAACAAAGCTTGTTTGCTTGTTATGTTTGTCTTCCCGACATATATCGTTGCTTGGGGCAATTTCATAGTGCACATTTGCTTTTAGCAAGACTTCTATGTCCTCCATCCAAAATCTTCCCAAGCCTCCACTATGGAGATGAAACGATCTCTTTCCATCCTTTCGACTTGCACCTCATTATTATTCCTATAATAACTTTTAGAACTTTAAATAGGTGATGTGACAGCCACAATAACTTTTTGTAAGTACTTGTTCTACTTTGATGTGTATACACTCACACACATCAAAATGGGGCATTATGTGGACACCTAATTTTGGAATAAGACTTGCCAATTGCTATGGTGTCATTGCATTTGTGTGTTTATTGAATATTGGTCCATTGGTGCATGTTTCTTGTATTGTTCAACTTTCAACATGCTCCCTTGTGTTTTGTGACTTTTGACCTTGGATTGTTCCTTGTGAATCTACTCTTCTCTTGTTGACTTGTTATTCTTTGCTTGTCACCATATGCTTCCCCTTCTTCCTATGTTCTCTCCTCTCTGGTTTTCTATCTTCCCCTTATTTTTTGTTTTGAGATTTTTGCCAAAACCATAGCAGTATGATTTTAGTCAACCAAAACTCTACCGCTACAATTCTGGTCACCGTTTTGGATGGGCTCTTATAACTCTTGTTTTAGGTCCCCCACATTTCCTTGTCCTCTTTTGTCAATTTTTCCAGCCCATTGTGTGTCGGCTTATGCATAATAGAGTTCTAATTTGAATTCAAAGAATTCTATAAATTCGCTAGTGCATTTACAACAAACACACATATGGAGAGATAGACGATAAAATGTCCAAGCATAAGGAATTTGTTTTTGCAAGAGCATACCATGCCAAGAGCAAAGTTCAAGCATTTAGAGAAGAGCATCTAGCACTTACTAATTGCTGCATCCATTGAAAGAATGAGGGTTGGGACAATTGCATTACATTATATTGCATGTTGAGCTGAATTGCGTGTTGTTTTTAAGACTTGTTCCCTCAAAAGGTCTGATTGAGACATGCCCTTCAATCTACCATCGCCACCCCTGCTTTTTACAATTTTGCAAGGTGTTGCAAGTTATTTAGGGTTTGAAGAAACGGGTTAACTAAAGACTTGCAACAAATTATGGAAAAAGCAAGCAAGGTTTTCATAGCCTAAGAGAACCTGAATGGAGTCATCAAATAAAATTTTCAGTATCTGTCAATTTCCAAAACCAAACTGCTACTGTTTTGGCTGTGCCACTAAAGAATTGTTATGGTTCTAGTTTAAGAGGTTTGTTTCACCTAATTTTTCTGGGTATGTTCGCCTCAATATCTGCACTATTTGTTGCTAACGATTGTCTATGGATTTGCAACAACTTGTGTATCACTCTAAGATCCTAAGTCTCTAGTATTTTTCAAGCATTTCAATTATTTATATTTTCCTACACTCCTAGATTGTCATATTATTTGTAACTAGGTCTGATTTTCTGATTTATATCTATTTAGACTTAATTGCGATAGACGTTCATGTGGCTAGTTGTGTGCATCTATTAGGGCAAAACCACTTTCCGCACGTATAATTGGATACCTCCTCGAATCTAGATCAACCATGGTTATCGTGTTTGAAATTTTCAGTACAAATGAGAAGAGGAAAACTTCAAAAGTTCGAGATTTTTTAAAAAATCAGGTCGGTTTGAAAAATTATATCTCTAAAATTACATTTTAAATTTCAGAATAGAATAATAAGAAATTTTATTTTATTTTAATCATTATAATGTATATTATTACATATTAGTAGTTGTTATTTTCAATACATTATCGAATGGGATGAGCTCAAGTGGTATGAGCAATGGGGCTTTCAAAGAGAAGCCAAAGTTCAACTTTCCAAACCATGATAAAGTGTTGAAATTGGGTAAAATATCACATCCAACTCAATGGGTGTAGCATAACCGCAACATACGAGGCTAAGTGCAAATAAGTCTGGAGTGAATTTGACAAAAGACTCTCAATTGTGGCATCTAAGTCAAAAGTCGCCCCATAAGGAGAGTTTACCAAATCAAAAAATATATGACTGTCCATATATTGTTAGACTTGGGTGCATACAAATGTCAAGTGAATTGCTCAAGAAAAGGCCACAACAATATATAGCCTCATAGATTGCAATCATTGCTAAAATAAAATCCATAGAGATCTTTAAGAAGACTCATTTGGATCATTAAATCCAAACTAAGTAACCTTATCTGTGGAGGATTGGAAAGTGGGTATGGAAATGTATCAGATCAGTGACACACATATTTTGGTCAGTTGTTGCAGTTGTGACAGTTTTATTTTACATGTATGCAAAATGTGAAAACATATAATAGGCATTCAAACTATTTCACAACCCGTCGGTTCGCCTTCTCTGGTATATTCCTTATTTGTGTCAATGTGGCATCGATAAAACATGTGTTCATTCAGGCGTTACTGACATTACTGTGATAGACGTCTGCAAAAGGTAGAAGCATAAAGAAGGCACTCAAATTGCTGTGACAAAATGACTTAGTGAAATATAGTCTTGTGCTCTGCGATCAATATTGAAATATACAATTTGGGGGCCCTTGGCTGGATGAAAAAGTCCTGAATATTTTTTTATAAGTGTAAGATAAAACTCGGCAACCTTGGTCAGCATACTCCCACTGTATGCCATCATAGGGTATGGGAGGCCATAAAACAGACAGCATTCAAAAGAAATGACACCTAGATCATTCGACACTTCAAATACAACAACCCAAAAACAAGAAGCGGAGATATTACTATTCAGAGAGAGTTGCTGGCAATGCTCCTCTTGAACCTTGGATTTTTCATTTAACAATAACTGTTATCTACATAGCACTAAGAAACTTACAGGCACAACCATTCAAGATCTTATCAAAGTCGAGATATTTTACAATTCTCCACATCTCAATACTTTGAATCTAAAAGAACAAAAAAAAATCTCATGCTGTGTAGCTTTATGAAACCTCCAACACCCAAAACACCATTACTCTTTGACTAGAATTTTTGTTTACAATGTTTAAAATTTTCAAAAGTGCATCTTTCTGTCATTTCAAGGCTTTAAAGTATATCATCAAACTCCAAATGTTATCTCCATACTTGGCAAAATTCAAAGGGCAAACATGTCCATGGATTTTGGTGTAGTGGTGATGAGGGCTGCTCTCATAAGATTGTGATCCAGGTTCAAATAACCCTCAAAGAAATAAGGTGGCCACTAGATCCAGCAGATGTGGACAAGGAGATGCTGTAATGGTTATGAGGTACATTAGAGAGTGACCAATGTTTACAAAACTTAAGAATGTGGTACAAGATAACCCCGCACTAGCTTAAATATATATGAAATTCAGCTTTTTATCAAGCCTCTCACACCTCCAACTTTTGCAAACAACATCATTGTTGGTGTTGACAGTATCCCTCATAGTCGCACACTTCCCAAGACCTGGATGCTCCAACCCGACAAGACAAAACCTTTATGTTCTTTATCTATTTGCTTCCTGTAGGCATTACTTCTATATCGGCCTTTGACTGCTTCTAATTATGATTTATTTTGCTAGTCCGATTTTCAGTATCCTACAACATGCCCTGCCCAAAGGCTCTTTAGCCTTCTAGGTGCTCCCAAAAACATAAAGGCACATTTCATCATATTCCATCAAAAAAATTAGAAGTACAGTTTCGAGAGTTCCTAAAACTGTGCAGCCTCTGCAAATTCTATCGAGCGTAAATAGTCTTCCCATTTGGACAACTTAACCATTATATGAATCCTTCCGACATCCCTAAGCAACTATGAACTTGTCTATTAGTTTGCCCATCTGATTCCATATTTCAATGGTCTTGAGTGAAATGATGCTCGTCAAATGACAGTTAAACAATAAATATTATTGTTATGATTAGCCACAGAAAACAAAAACCAGGTCCGAACATCCCTGGATCCATCTAGCACGGGCAAATAATTACTAACACTTCCACAAGACAATTTTAAAAAGTGCATTATGTTAAATGCATGCCATAAATGACTGAATAATACTGTTTGTATATCTTTGACAAAATCATCTTACAGTATAACAACTATGGGGAATATTTAGGCAAGGGGCTGTGGTGCATAGGCAATTAAGGGCACTGGCAAGTATGAAGTTTCGAGTTCAAATCCCGTTGATTAGCAAAGCTTGAGGACTGTGGCCGATGCGCTCTGCACTTCCCCCGGGTTAATCCCCGGATGATTGGATTCACCAGTGTTTTCATTAAAAACAAAAGAACAAATTATGGGACAAATTATGGGATATATTTATGTGTGAATAGTGCTTGGAAATATTAAAAAATTGGCAAAATTTTAAAGCATAAACCATACCTTCACCTGGATTTCCATAACGAAAACAGGATCAGTAAGCACATGAAATTGCAAAATAATAGTTGAAAAACAACATTAGCTTCAAAGGTGAACCGTACCTTAACCTTAGAAGGATCGATGACAACATCTTTACTGGAAGGAGCATTGGCGTGATCATGTGTAGCGCAGAGAGCCTTAACAACCTCGGCCGCAGTCTGAACGCAGCGCAAGAAAGGAGAGCAGAAAACCCTGGTTATATTTGCTCCTTCCGCTCGGAGTCTCTTACCCTTGTCCCACGCCTGCAGTTTACCATTGTAGGTCAAGGGAGGATCCCATGGCCTGGGTGCCGTACGAACCCATTGCGGATCGTAGTTGTCCATTCTTTCTCCATGCCTCATCACATACAAACCCTGCGTCTGGGATTCCCCTTCCATGCTCCTTGTCGATGTCTCCATATGGCGCTTGCCTCTGCTACGCCCACTGCAAGCCTTGAAAGAATGAGAGTGTTATGGCCAAATGCCCGAGTCTCCTCCGCTCAAGGGCGCCTGGAATTCGTTAGGAATTAAGTATAGGAATAAAGTTTCATCATGAGATATCAATGTCGTATGTCACACGTTCCGCCCCGTCGACATGTCTAGATAATGAATGTTTTTGTTTGAAATGAAATGAAAAGAAAGATTTTACTAACTTCCACGAGATTGAAGAATTTATGCTACCAAAAGCTGATTTCAGACTCTTTTCAATATCAGATCTTCTATTGTGGATCTTGAGCACAAAACTCGCGATCTTTTCAAGTCTTGTTTTTTTAAATAACTCATTTAATTTGTCCACCTTCAAGTTGTTTTCGTACTGGATACGAATATCATCATAAGTTGAACACTCCATGATGAAGTGTCATTTCGTCTCTACCACCCCTTTGTTGCAGAAAAGACAAGTTCTCCTTTCCCAATCCTCCTTGGGTATAGTCCATCTACCGAGTTTCACATCAAAGATGATGCGATCCGGTCCTCAGTTGAGCCACTAAAATCCTTGCTTTACCCTTGATAGTTGCCCCTAGATAAGTTTTTTCATCATGCTCCCAAGTGGGGTTAAATTCTTTGATGTAGTATGCTTTCTTTCAACCAATCTGCTCTGTCCACATGGCAGTCCTAAATTTTTCTAACACATTTTTTTATTTCCTTGTTGTTGTTAGGACACTCTGAAAGTTGATGCCCCATTTGTTCATCCATTTGTTGTTCTACTTCATCCAAGTTTTCTTTCTACGTTCTAATTTTTCCTCCACAACCATTTTGGGTCAGTGATGATTATCCATACTTTCAACCTTTTTCAGATAACTTAACAACTGAGTTATTGTTTATGCTAGAAGATTTTCACGTGTAGACAATTTTCATAAAATCGCATTAAGTCTTGCTTTCAAGGTAGGTATGTAGTCTTGAGATTAGAACTAGCAATCGCACGAGAGGGTGCAATATGCATGTCGATAGGTAGCGAACACCGAGAAACACATTATATTTAAGAGGCAAACAGAGCTAGAGAGGAATGCACTACGATCAAGAAACTTTCGCTTGCAGTATAATATTGAATTTTTGTTTGGCCTCTTAAATGTTTAAATTATGCGGTTCTTAGTCAATTTTGTGTATTTAAAAAGTGTATCTTGAATTTTAGAACATCGTTCAAATTAGTGAATTTAATGCCATAAATAACAAAGTGCTTCGACAATCTTTGAAATAACGAAAGTTTTCCATAAAGTTCGGAAACTAAATGCTTGAAAGTTAAATAATAAAATTAAGCGTCAAGCACAAATCTTGAAATAAATAACAAGATTCGTGAACGTTATTTGTGAATTTCAAAGCTTACAAGCTCAACGATTCTTAAGCTTAAACAACGAACTTTCAATAATATACCCAATTTTAATACCATTTTTTTAAAAGCCTTAATTTATTAGTTTTGTTGACAATTTTATTAACACTTTGAGCTTAAGGTATGATGTTTGTGATCAATTTTACGGGGACATGCCGGTAATCCAAAAGAAAACAAATTATTCCTCAAAATCATCTAAATTGAGAATCTGTTTGTAGTGACTTTCCGATGAAAAATATTTTAAGGCAAAGCAATATATGCTTGAATTTTACAATTAAGCCATTGAATCTTGGTAGGATTGTGAAACTCTTCGAAACTGTTAGTGAATTTGAAAACGTAAAAGTTCAAATAGGAAATTCTTCTACAATTTCATGAATTTAATACTATAAAAACATAAAGAATGTAATTATTATACAATTGTCATGGATTTAAATGACATTAAAGCTCATCACAAGGAGTTCTTCCATAATTTTGTTATTTGAAAACATTAAAAGCTTAAATAACATAACTCAAACTGCAAAAGCGTAAATATGGAATTCCAAGACAATATTCGTGGATTTAAATATTTTAAATCCTAAATCAAGATGTTTTGCCACAATTTTGAGAATGTTATAAGCTATCACAAGTTTAAATCGAAAAATTATTAGACAAACTCATTAATTTAAAACGTTACGTTAAAATTTTGGAACAAGTTGATGTCATGTGGCTAAATGTAAATTTGATGCCATGTAGTTAAATGGAACAAGTTGTTGCCATGTGACATGACACTTGCGAAGGGAAAAATTGGACAGAGACATGGGTGATGATGACAAGATTCACAACAACTATAGCCCATCATATGGAGCGCCACACACGACCAAGTGTGATTTGTTTAAAGTGCACATTTTTTAACAAAACAACCGGAGCTCTCCCCTAAGGCATGGGGTTCGTAAAGTCCAACACCATTTAGCTATGTTTATTCCAATCGACTTAAATATCTCAACAATGAATCCTATTATTTATGTAATGTCCCCATTTTTGAAGACCCTTAATCTATATTTCCCCATGGGCTTTGGGATGTTGCAAAGGAAACATTTTTATTAAATAATTAAATATTATTGCTTGGAGCAATAATTATTTAATTATGAAGATTATTTAATTTAATTCTCAAAATTAAAAAATTAAATGGGGAATTAATTAAATAAATATTTAGGTGGCTTTTATTGATAAAATCACCCTTTAAAAAGGGGACGCCACACCTAGGGAAAACAAACTGCTTTTATTTAATAATTTCCCTCTCCTAGGGATTTCAAATTTTGTGCCTCCTTGCTTATAAAAGGAGTGCTAGGATCATTATTATTATTATGTTATGATGAAGTTATTTTGATACTCCATGCTTGGAGTTGGGATGCATGCCCATTGATGTTTTCTCTCTCTCATGCTTGGGAGATCTTTGTAGCTGATCTTTGAATATCAAATTGAAGAGGTTATTTGTTTTGGTTGAATTTGCAAGTAGAAATCTGCATGTTTCACTGTAGCGATTCACTGTAGCAGCTAGGTTTTGGGTGTGATCTCTTACTCCTTGCATATCGATTTGGGACTGATTTAAATGCAATTTTCTGTGTAATTCGATTGCCTGGTTGTGTGATTGTGTCCTCTAGCTACAACGACTTCATTTGGTGTGTTAGGGGCTGATTTCGGATCTGAAATAAACTGTTGTTTTTCCCTTCCTAACAGCGACTCAATTTGGGAGTGAATATTGGATGTTTGATGCATGTTTAGTGTTCTAAATAGTCAGCGAACTGGATGATGTTAAATTGCTAAGCTACAGTGATTTGTTCAAGGCAATAGTTGTTGGAAAGCTCCTCTAAACCCTTGCTGGTTGCATATATTGTTCGGTGACTGTTTTGAGGATAAAATCTGTGCAAAAATAAATACATGGGCAGCGATTTCTATTGGCTAACATATTCTTCTTTGTGGCTGTTACATCCCAGTTTTGGCAACTATATTTTGCATGTGTTTGAGGTCCTTACTCGCTGATTCAGTTATGGCCCACTGCTGAAGTGTATTGATTGGTTTAGCATATGTTTTGAGCTCTCTAGGGCAGCGATCTGGGTGATGTTATTTGGGTATAATATTCATTCCCTTTTGGCAGCGATTTAATATCTTTTGCAGCGATGTTTGATCTTCATATTTATGGGAAGCAATCTGATTTTCTGAGTTTAATTGCTTAAGCTATTTAGTAGAGGTCATTAAACGCCTATCTTTGGGTTTATTGAGTCATCTATTTGACTGGTTCAAGTGGTTTGTGGTTGTGTTTTGCAAATTTCAATGGATTAGAGTATTGAAGGGTTGTTGATTTGCATATTTTCTATTGATCCCAGAAGTGGGATATTACAATTGAACTCTGAATAAGCAAGATCCAACATTATCCTACCACATCCATCTTATTTTTTTGCCATGATCCTCCAGAGCACATTTTCACCGCATAAAAAATAACAAAACAAATAAAAGTGTGGGAGAGATGGAATTTGAGATCTGTAATAACTAATCCACAGGAAACAAACATCAATTCAGAAGGCCTGACAGTTGTTTGACAAAACGCATCAAAGAAATGCGGTCAAAACAAAACTTGGTCACGAACACAAAATAGATATTCATCGTAGCATAATACAAACCAGTTTCTAGGTCAGCTGTTATCGCCAGCTCTAGGGAGCGGAAGCATGAACACGACACCACAGGTGATTCTAATACATGGATACTAATAACAGACCAAGAAATGACTCTAGAAATAAGAAATAATAGGTATTTAAAAGCTTGCATGAGAAAGGAAAAAATAGAGGCTAAAACAAGGAAGCATACACTATTACACACACCCATAATAGGTAGGTTGTGTGCTCTGGAAAATCCCCATTCTAAAACGTCCATTTAGCTATTAAGAAGCACCTGCAGGAACCAATATCCAACACCGCATAGTAGACACAACTTCATAGTGAACACAAAATCCTTTGGTGATACTCACAAACTCCATGACACAATTTGTAAGGTATCTTCATTTTTTCGAAAGCCAATCCACTCCCAATGGTCACCCCTGCCACCAGTCATTCGAGTCCGTTGAGCTCAACAATAGTTGAAAGACCCTCGTTGTAAAACATAAAAAATAAATTAAAAATAAAGCAATGAAATAAGGTCCTCTTACCTGTTTTCACAGGAATGAACTTCCCTCGACTAATCTAGACTAAAAAAAAAGCTACAAATATTGACATAAAAAGGCGTTTCAAATTATAGCACAGATGGACAAATCTTAAGGTTTAAAATAGAAAAATCTTACAGATATAGAAAATGGCCTCCTGTAAGCACAATAACATAGAGTAGCAACCAGATGCAATAACACGGCCAAAACATCAAATCCCCATAAATAATGGCGTCTGTGTCGTGAGGATAAAGGAACCCTCTGGCACACACAATACCCGATAATATTGCAACAAAAAGCACGGTAGTAGTTGATCAACTTTCGAGAAATAGTGAGCAAGGGATAAGAAACAGGTACGAAGATAATGAAGCACATACTTCATTAAATATTTATCAAAATAATGACCACCTGAATGCAACAAACCAATGGAGCTCGGAGACCAATGCAAATAGTTTGTCTACAGTCACAGGGTGAATCCAACGGTTCATGTTGTTTCGATGGTCGTTCATTGTACAGATGGAAGGAAGACCATTGATATGGCTTGCCCAAGTCATGGAGGTTGGCAGTATAACACCTATTGGGGTAAATATTCATTTGATCATTGATCAATTAGAGTAGATTATTTTTGAATATAGAAGGTTTAACTATAGTTTGATGTGTATTTTTCTTTTTTTAATTAGCCATGTCTTTATTTCTCACATTGCAACATTAGTTAAATTTTCAAAAATATAAAAATCTATTTTAAAGTTTTCCCTTTTCTATTTTTATTTGTTTTTATTTATTTTTTTACTTCACCATTTCATGATGTATAAAGTTATGCTAATAATATCTTGTTTTGCGCTTTGGTCACATCCATTCCTATACTCCATATCTATTTTGATTTTAAGAGATTGCCATACATTCTATTCATGCCACAGCCCACCACCACGGGTTAAATTTGACGGCCACCTATGCCTGTCAAACAATTTTTGGGTGACAGTAATTTTCAATATTACCCTTCAAAAACACAAAATAATGTAATTTTTACTAATTATTCTATATTTATTATATCTTTTTTAATATATATTTACATATATTTTTATAATTTATATACAAATCTATATAAAAATTGACGGTCACATTTTAAATATGCAAGTCACATGTAATGATTATATTTTACATCTAAAATCACAAAAACATCTAAACGGCCGTCAAATTTAACCCCTGCACCACTATTATGCCTTCAAAATCAGCATTTCAGATCACGATACCTCGTTAAAGATTGTAAATTTGTGGATTAGTTGCTCCACTGCAAATAACATGCATGAGAGTCAGGCTAGGTGCCCAAGTAAACAAGTAGTTGCAATCAAAAAATATTCAATCATCTTTGTCATTAATGTAATCTAAAAGGCATATAGTATTCAATGCATATATTTGTATGTATTTTTTTAGTTTTTTCTTTTCACAGTTTAGGCATACAAATCGATGGTAAGTTTTATATAGCATAAACGCATTCACAGAGAAAGGTATGTGGGGTTTGGTTTACTTTGGCTACAACCTAACAACAGAGACAATTTTGACATTGACATATCCGCGGAAAGCACAATCAAAATCTGGAGACAGACACCCTAAATATTCTTAGTGGAGTGAATGCAATAATTTCTGTATCATGATAAATAGGATCCATACAGTGTTGGCAGTCTCCACATATGCAAGGTATGCAGTAACTAATTTTTTTCCATTTTCATCTAGCAGTCTATTACGAAAAAATTAACATAGGTTGTTCATTTTAATTGTTGCTTATATCGATTTCCATACTCTGTTATGTCAACTTGGAAGCAACAATGCCTGAAGATGTGGTTGATTCTAGAAATTTCAATCAATCATGTCACGTGTTAAACAATTGATATCCAACCACTGCTCAGGTCTAAATTTAGATGGATAATAACTTACAGAAATCACAGCGACTTCATGTCTCTCAGTGTTGAAGGAATCCAAAATTATTGAGGTAGCCAAGATGCAGTTTTATCCCCACTTGAGAGCTACATGATAACGAAGATTTTTTTAAATGTGGTTTTCAGGCTAAACATTTCATGAGTGATACTAGCGTCATAGCTTTTCATGTTGTCCTAATAAATCTGGAGAAATTCATTCTAGACGACACTTTTGTGGTGCTCCGCTCTTCAAATTTCCAAAGTTAAAATATGACTGTCGAACTTGTTCTACAGAACTATAATAAAAATTCCGTGAATATATTGTTATTATTTATAAGAAAAATTCCGTGAATATATTGTTATTATTTATAAGAAAACTGAACATCTGCAACTTAATTTACTTGGAAATATAAAACTTTATAATCCATTCAAATCACTCCACAAAAATTTATCAGTTGAGCTGAATGTTGAGATGAAATTGTTAAAAATTGTCACAGAGATTTTGGTACGGTTATTTTATTTTGATTATAGCTTCCAATTTTTCAGACAAGAATCAATTAATGTCTACCAGAAATAACCTTTGTTTTTCATGCTTTTATTTAGAAAGAATCTTGAATAGATTTTTGAGTAGTCTTTTTCCTGCCTTGTTATTCAATTTTGAAGAAAATGATGAGCAAAATTCATGTATATAAGTTTTTAATTTAATTTTTTTATATATGTATTATGGTCTAAAAGTGATATTGGAAATATTCAATTTAAGGAACATATAGTCACATTAAATTTTTCACCGTACTCGTATCTCCTATAGATGGGGGCAGGCCATTAAATCTCATCCCTGGCTTGAAATCCAAATGGACCACCAAAAACATTTTAAGCATACTTTATTAATTAAAAACCATTATTACAAACCAAAAATTAATGAGGACCTCATAGAGGAGCAAATGTGTGTGTGTGTGTGTGTGTGTGTGTGTGTGTGTGTGTGTGTGTGTGTGTGTGTGTGTGTGTGTGTGTTGTTCTTTCTCTTGCATCTTCCTCGTCCTTTTCGTATACATGTCCAAATGAGGTTCAATGCTTTGCATGGCGACAAACCTAGACATTAAATACTTATTTAAAACATCACAAATGGCATTAAGTGCCCCATCAACAATGGTATCCATAAACAATAACAACTCAAAATTTAATGCATATTTGCAAAAGACTCTTGATAGAGAAAAATTTAGTATGGATTTGTGTAAAGACAATTTTTTTTATATTGATCAACTTCTATCGGTTTATTGATGCAAAAATGAGTCCTCTTTTGGCCACCAATACACAATTATATGGGGTTGACATTTAATATGAATATACCTCATTCAAATTGTTATTGTTAGATAAAATTCAATTGAAAATAAGTTCAACATGTCGCAATATAAAGGTAGGAAGTGGTAGTTTCACAAATCTTATTATTTTCAAATTTTCGAAAGTAAGTTTTTCTGCCATATTTAAAACCATGTACTACATGCTATGAATTATTTGTCAAGAGATCTACTTAGTTTTCTATATACATTTTACTACTACATGGTTATAATTTGTTTTTTTAAGCTAAGCTTCAACAATTTTGTTCATATCATCAACTATACAAGATTTGAACCATCGAAATTGGGGAAATTGTAACATATATGCTTAAGGATTTAAAATATTGACCAAGTTTCTATGTGTATATAATTTAAAGTTGACAACAAAATATAAGATTGATTGAGTGGATTCCATTGAGAAATCTGGGCTCCCTGTATTGGTTCACTCAAACCTAAGACGTCACGGTTTGTTTCATAATCGACTACATTTCTTAGATTGCTTCGAAACCACATACATTAAGAATTTTATTTATATTTTTACTTCAAATTTTGTTTTAATTGGCTCATTAAACATCAACACTTTGGCAGGATTTGGCATATCATGGCCTTCTTAAAATTTCTTTCATGTACACCGGATTTTCAAGGGTACATGAATCAACTATATCGTAGAGAGAGCAGAAGGTGTGTATAGAGAATAACGGCGTCAATAAAAGAAAGGTGGGTGGAATCATTATAATAGAAAAGTAAGATGAAAATAAATAGTTTATTTAGATAGAAATTATATAAAATGATACAAATATTAGCATATGTGCATGTAATTTTGAGTCTAAGATAATCAAACTCTAAAAGGAGTGTGATTTAGATCATGAAGACCCATACTCACACTTAAAGAGAGACATTTCAACCTTTTGTAAAATTGGGAGATTTTTTTGGTGCAAGGACAACAAACAAACAAGCTAATATTCTAGGAAGTCGTGTGGATATAGATATGAACCCCTCTCGGATGGAAAAAGAATCAAATCAACTATGAAACATAACCTTAGGTAATAGGCATGGGGTTATCACAAACTTAGGGGAAGAGTTACAAGCTTTATGTAACATAAATAGTTTGATTATTTGTAATGGTATGATTAAATGTGGAAAATCAAAAAATTACACGTGCAAGACTTGCAAATGGCAAAGTGTAATCGACTACGTTATTTGCTTACAAAATTACATAATAGAATTGAAGAGCTAGAAACAAACATGAGTCTCTTGTGGATATTAGCTCATATCACAATCCAATCATTATGAAGCTCGATTGCGCAAAGAAATAAGCAACAAGATAAACCCATTAGGGTCAATCAAAGAAAATCGACACCCAAGGGAAACATTCTCTTCACAAAGGGAAATCAACAAGCATTAAGGATAACATTAGATAACAACCTACATGAAAGGGAAAGTAAGGGAGAGTCTAAGAATGGAACATATTACATTAAAAGTGAGAGGTTAATCCACAACATTTAAGATGCACTAAAATCTTGCAAGAGATATAAAACTAAACAAAACTTTGCAACAAATGTATGGTATCATGAAGATTACTAAAGCGTCCATAAGGTAGATCAAAGGAAAACATGAAAAAATATGACCAAATGGTGAGGGTAAAAATAGAAGATTACATAAGAACTAGGAGGAAAGAGCTAATTTACCTAGGGAAACATGAACGCCAAATATTCTGAAGGGATCTTCGCAAGAAAAAAAGGAGATTGAGAACAACATAACAATATGACAGTGGTTAGAGTGCTCATAATAGTTATATGAGCAATAAAGTTCTAAGAAATGGTGCCCTCAATCGGGTCGATGAAGAGCTTTTCACAACAGAAGTCATCTTGCAAGGGATTAAAAATCTAGCAACAAGTAAAGCTTAGGACATAGACAATCTTCAAGCATAACATCTAAAATGGGGAGCAAATATCCTAGCACCCTAAATCAAATAAATATTTAATGAGGTCATCCAAAATGGCTTCCCAACAAAGTGGACAACTAGCCTAATCATACCTCTATTTAAAAGCGAGAAATGTAGTTAACTACCGAACTATCATGATCAATTCTCTTTTTATAAAAATGATTAGGAGTATGATGGAATAAAAAAACAACATTTTGGCATAAGAAAAGGGGAAAAGACCAATATGACAAGTAGGTTTTAGACCCATCACCTCATTATCTATCATTGTGTCACACTTGGACACTTAGTTAAACATGTTTTGGTGGAGACACCTAAATTTGGCAATTTATTACTTAATAATGTCGGATTGGCTTAATCCCTAAATAATAATTTATCCACCTATTCCAAGCTTAATTAATATATCCCTAGTCCTATTGTATGACTTTTTATCCTCATTGTGTTTTTCAATCAATCACGAGAAAATATCACATCATTCAAAAGTGATCTTGTCATCTTAATTATTGTGCACAAAACTTTATAGTATTACATTTCTCTCTAGACCAAACCACCAAATATGAACTAAATCACCTAACAGTTTGGTATAAAATCAATGATTTCTTTTGGGGCCACCCAGTCGTCACTTTCTCAATTTGATAACTTTTATGTGTCGCTACTTTCCCTATAGGTCATCCTTAATGTGAAATTATACCTATGAAACCCTTAATGCACCAATGGTGCCTTCACTGAGTAATTATTTCTAACCTCTCTTATTCCCTTATTTTCATTTTAGATTTGGATGTTGTGAATGTGTTCGTGCATAGATTAGGATGTGACAAGATAATTTTTTCTATTGGATTATTTATCTATAAGTCCAAACCTTTACTGATTTTACACAACCCTTGATCTTGCTTTATGATATCTTGAAACTCTCTTGTAATCCTTATAAATATTTCTTAGAAACCTCTTGGATCTTACTTCTTGTTGTTACTTTGATTACGATCCTATTTGTAACCTTAATATCACCATTTTATAATTGGGAGTATTTTGATGTCACTACCTTATTCTAGGTCTAGGCTATGGAACTATAGAGTGTGGAGTAATGACTTCCTAGTTCCACCTCTACATCAATTTACAATATAAGGTGTACATATTTAGTGGGGTCCCCTTATTTATTTTAGTTTAGATTACCCACATTATTGAGAGACGAAAAAAATTGTTATTGGGTGATTATTTATTTACATACACTTTGTGAGCCCAATGTGAATCTTACTCACTCTTCCAATTAAGTTTTATTCACGTCTCAAATATTTCTGAATCACTCCAACGTTGATCACCACTATAATTCATAATATAATGATGATTCCCAAGACTGGGATTCCTCATTTAAGCCTAATCCCTTCTATTATGATTATAATATGGATGATATTAATGCCAAAGAAATAACCAAAAAAACAATATGACTATTTTATCTAATATTTGTAATAGTATTAAAAAAATCGTGAACGAGATGAAGAAAATAATACATAATATGTTTATGTTGGACTACCATGTGAGAATTCATCTTATCTTACCCAACTTTGTTGTCAACCTCTTGAAGTCATCATGGATGGCATGAAGGCATTCAATGTTGCTTAGGGTAATTATTTTGATACCAACCCTTTTTATCCAATAGGTGCTCACTAAAAATCTAATCAAAATTCTCCTTTAAATGATCCCACTCATCTCATCTTACAACAAGTTAGTCTTGATAACCGCTTTTTTCAAATGAATGCGAATATTACTCGTATGAATGTTAAACCTCAACAAATTTAATGGGTGTAGACACTCAAATTTGGTAATTTTACTCTTTGACATTGTTTTTCTTGACATTACTCTCTTGCTCAAACAACTACACTCTAGTCATTCTCATATGGTACATCCATAGGTCTCTTGTCTAGCTTGTTTGATCTCACACACTCACTTGTTGACAATTTATGAGAATTTAATGCATGAAACATAGTAAGAAACTCCACCTATCAGCATCCAAAATTCACATTGGAGATTTCCCCTCTTGGGTCAAAAACGTATAGTAGGAACATGAACATCTATACAACCTTAACCTTAGTATAAGGTCTTGAATTCATTCACTTTGGTCCCAAAATCCCGCGCACATTATTTTTAGCTACAACTACAACTTCTTTTTCCCAATGCAAATGTGTGGTATGAAATTCAAAATAAACCCTCTATGTAGTGAAGTATGCGAGTCCTTAATGTAGTAGATAGAAAATATTAGCTCCTTGTAATAGTATGTGCCTCTTGAAATTATTTCTCCCCTAATGAGGTTAAATAAGACATGTGTATATATATGATTCCTTCACTTAAGTTTTGTCATTAATAAGTGAAAGGTCGACTAAGGGTGATAAACAAAGATAAGAAAGAAGCGACATCCAAAAACTAGAAAAAGAGAGAAGGATGGTATAAGCACTTAGAGGGGATAGTAATGCCTGGGCACTCATGTCCCTAATGGGCGGTTCTATACATGATGCTAAAAAGGTAAATAGTGAAATCAAAGTTAATAAAGATGTTAGCTAATGTGCAAAATTGTAAGGTGTAAATCTAGAAAAGACAAGTAACAAAGATAAGAAGGATAAAATCCATATCAAAGCAAAACAAGTGTTGTTAATGACTAATTCTCTTGCTTATGAATCATGCATATAAATAAAATATTTAGAGGCTAGATGTACATAGTAAGTGTGTGATTTAGTGACTACATTTATATAGGCTTCGATGGTGTTATGTCATGAAAGGCCGACCAAGAGGGGATATTAGTTCATATGAAGATGATGGAATTGAAATTTTGGACCCAAAACATGTCGGTCCAAACTGTACAATAGGGTCAGGTTGTAGATTTGGACAAACCAACCCAAACTGGTGGTTTTGAACCGAGGGGAAAATCATATTTTAGCTTTCTAGGTTAGAGGATGGATGTCTTTAGATGCATTTTATGCTATAAAACCTCAGGAATTGATGACATAAAGGTGTGAAAAGATAATAAAGTATCCAAAGAGATATCAAGTTGTGCTAAACAAGAGTGGGGAGGGTGTATTTGTGCATGCAAGTGTGCAATGTCAAGACCAACAAAGTGTCAAAGGATAGATTACCAAATTTGAGTGTCTACTTACCCCCTTTAAGTATGAAATGAAAATTACATGCTTAAAGGAAAAGATACCTGAGTGTGTAGACACACTTTGTATTTTCTCATAATAACTTTGTTTTGTAGTATCCCATTATGTTGGTGTTGGCACACTCCAAAATGAAACCTACAACATAGAGTGTAGTCAATGCCCAAGATATGAAACTGAACTTTAACTCAAAATGTAATGAAATTATTGTAAATAAATGTGCAACAAGAAATGCCAAAAGAGATGCAAAACATAGAAGGAATACACATGTTTTTCTTATGAAGGGAATGTGCTCTTGTTCTTGTGCTTTGAATTTGCTAAAATCGATGAATATTTGGGGTGATTAGTCCTCAATTGTGTTGAGGAGAGGTTGATGTGCTAGGTGTACTAACCTAACACATGAATTTGAAGATAAAAACCAAAAAGAGGAGTCAAAGCACCCCTACTAAAGAGGAAGATTATGTATTAAATCCATTTAGAAAATTTGATATCTTCCCCTTGATTACAAAGAGAATAAGAAATCCTACCCATGAAGAACTTAGCTTCTTCATTTCCTTACAAAACCCCACAGATCATCTGTTATTAAATAGATATAAGCCCAATTTTTATAACTTGAGAGACATAATATAAAAGAGAAATAAGTGCCCCCATACTCTTCCCACATGTCGTACAATTGAGTAGAAACTGAATAAAATTGTCTCCATGCCAAAATTTGAGTGGAGAAAGGATATCCATGCCCCCAATGTGTCTAAAACCATAAATGGCGAGTACCGTGGAGAAGGGGGAACAAAATACTTCAATCCCCAGACATTGTGCCAAATTAAGTCAGTATGAATATAAAACCATATAAGAATGTTGTAATAATGATGATAAATATGAAAATCTTGACAAATATAGAGAAACTTCCTTTAGGCAAAACCATAGGATAGGGTCGGGGAATGTTAAATGCGGTTCCGACTGTGATGTATGTTCTTGACCATTCATGGTTTTACGCCAATTTTCTACTCTTGAATGAAATTCCAAGTATTTTTTTTTCCTATTTTTGCATATGTTTATGCCCAAAAAGATGTCTACATCTACTGAAAGTGTAGAATAAATCCTCAAATGTTTGCGCCCACTTTTGAGGCATGTGCGATGAAGAATTTAAGTGCACGGATCAAAAGGAAATATATATACCCATGTTTGAGATGCTAATAACCTCTTCAAATATGATTTGGTGGCCACCAAAAAGAAACTACACCTATAAAGGGGGTGCGCATGGTAGAAACCATGGCATGAAATAATAAGGACAACAAGTAAGATAATAAGAACAATGTCAATACAACAAAACAACAATAGAAAATGATGTGTTAATAGAAAATAAGTGCATATAACGTAGAAAAAGTACAAAGCATGCCAAACAACGTCACACAAAAGGAAAAAATACTTGCAAACATGGTACACCCATAGTGTCACAAGACAATCAAGCCCCTAAAGGCTATAATCAAAAGTGAAAACAAACATACACGCACACACACACACACACAACTAACAAATATGTATGAAAAGAAAACATAACAGTATGTGATGAAAAACATATGATATATGAGATTTATTTTAAAAAGTTTAAATATTTATTAGAGGACTAAGATAAAATGAATATAGCAGTAATAAACAAGATCTAACATGCAAAGTATAAACAAGTATGTAGGATAGGAAAATGAAAATGACTTACTTTGTATCGAAGATTTGGGGTGGAAGATGATTAGAACAAGTTGGATTTGGACTGTGTGAGCTCTGTCTAGAAAACTGAGACCTAAGACTTCTTCATACATGAGCACCCATAGTAGGACAAGACCTCCCTAGGTGTTAGTGTTTGATCTAGGTGTTATGTCCTTAAAATAGCTTTGCTTTCTAGTCTTTTTAGGGTCTAGACTTAACTTCTTCATTTCATTGTTTATCACATCCAATTTGTTGTAGGGTTCTTGTATCGCACATATACCTATAAAACAAACCCTAAATACATGCACAAAGCTTAAGTAAACATTAGACAAAATAAACAATGCATGTGTTTGAGTTAGATTGAACTTGATAATCATCCAATGTGTTTGTCATTGAGTGCTACACTATATTTGAAACTCTATGTAGTTCTTGTGTGTGTAATTGGAATCATGTCCCTTGAAGCTAGGTTGCCCTTGTGTCAGTCATACCAAGATAATGGGCTACAACTACTTTGCCTCCAAGATGAATGTGTGAGATGGAATTTAGAAATGACCCTTCTTATGTCATGATTAATGCAACCCAAATTTAGTATTTGAATGTTGCTCTTTACCCAAGTAGTAAATAGTAAGTATTAGCCCAAAATTGTCCTTTCTCTCATAGTAGTGAGTAATTCATGTATATGTATGATTCCCTTGTTTGAATTTCATCATTAACAACCAAAAAGGCCAACCCAAAGTGATAAAAGAGACTTTATAAAAGATATCAAATGATATGGCAATTCAAAATCAAGAAAAGGAGGGAAAGGGACAAAAGCACCCAAAGGGGATAGTAGCACATGGGGCACTCCTGTCCCTAATGGGTGGTAGTGTTCGGGATGCTCGAGAAGATATAATAGTCAATATAGAGCTAGGTCACATGTCGTCTAGTGTCCAAAAGTAAAGTGATCATTCCAGAAAAGTAAATAATAAGAGTGTGGGAAAGATAAAAGCAATGAAAGAGTAAAATAAGTGTTGTTAATGTCTAGTCTTCTTGCTTAAGAATCATGCATATAACGAAATATGTAAAGGTGTGATGTAAATAGCAAGTGCATGATTTTGTGACTACATTTTCCCCCACTTTATGTTAACAAATGGATATTTTGTAGCATAAAGTAGATAAGAAGAGTGTACCTTAAGGAGGATGAAGGGAGTTGTAGATGATAGCGTGTCGAATGAGGGTTGTATTTGATATTGTGTCGAATGGAGATAGTAGAATGTGCATCGTGGAATCTAGAGAAGGATAAGGATCCTAGGGGTGACCTTTGTGTGTGTAGTAGAAGTGATGTATGTGTGTGTTCCTTAGATATTATCTTTGTTGGAGTGTCGTTGTGCTTTAGATTATTCCTTGTTCCATTTTGTGTTTTACTCTTTTGTCAAAGTAAGGTCGGACCTACAAAAGAAAATAAGTGTAGTCAATGCTCATGGTAAATGAAATTAAACTTTAACTTAGTACATGTCAAAATAGAAATGTGTGTTGAAAACAAGTGAATCAAGGGTAGAATACACATGTGTGTCGTGAGAGAAGAGATAAAATTGTTCATGTATGTTTTTTACCTTGGAGATGGTTGGAATAATACTAAGGATTTGGGCGTCTTATCACCAAACTTCAAATTTGAGCGTCCTCCTGCTAAAATTTAGATTCGAGTGTCTTGTCACTAAACTTTAGATTTGAGCATCATTTCGTTGAACTTTGGATTTGGGTGTCCCGCCGCCATGAGGAAGAATATTGGGAGAGTGGTCAATTTTTCTCTCCAACCTTAACGCTTCCCATATATAAGTGCTACTTTAAATGGTCATAATCCCAATAGAAACTAGTCACCAAGCCATATGAAGTAATTAGTTTTATTGCACAAAGTGTGTAACATGATGCCACTTATAGTAAATTATGACCGAGCCGACGTTTTTGGAAATTAAAAATATTATCATGAGAACCTATTGATTTTGTATTGAAATTAAAAAATATTATAGGCCTTAGAAGTATAAAAACTTAGAAAATTTCATTAAAATGGGCTAAAAAAAGTGTAGAGTGGAAATTTTGGGCTTGGGAGGAACAATTCCTTGGATTTGTTAGTTCTCTGCATGAGTCTTCGGCCGTAGATAGAAGTGGTGGGGAGTTGGGAGAGTAATGTAGAGAATGGGGCGGTGAAGGGAACCAATGTGGGGGCTAGTATGTTACGGAAAAAGAAAGAGGTGCAGGTATAGAGGGGTCGGGTGGAACGGTTCCATAGTTCCACCTAAAACATGAATATCGCCACGTAAGCACAATCGAAGACCAATGTGCATAATGTGGGACTGTTACATGGTTCCTTAAGTTCCTTGATCTTTTGAACCACCCACACCACAAGCACATGAACTAATTATTGTGGACTATAGCATTGCTTTGAGAACCCTGTGTTCCTCCGAGCCCTAAAAATCTGCATGGCCATAACATTTGACCTATTGCTCCAAATTTCATAAAATTGGACTTTTGGAAATCTCTCATCATCCTCTATACCATGGAAATGGTGAAAAAGGAAATACTCTCTAGAATTAAAATATACGAGTTCAGGTAGCTCAACCACCATATTTTATGAAGTATGGTGTCTTTTCCTTCTCCCACAAGAAAAGCATTAAGGGGAATGGCTTTGTAAGGGTGCCCATGCCTATTTTCATAAAATTAATGCATGTTTTTGGTAGTTGAAGGTGGAAATCCAATTTTCCCCTCCTCTCTCTTTCCCATATTCTATATATTGTAAAATGATGCTCAGTATTAATGTTAGATGCTCTTAGAATATAAGGGCATCATTTCTAAGTATTGCAAAAGTTTTCATGAGTTACAAGCCTCAAATTTGGATTTCACAACATGTTTATGCCTTCTTCCTTCATCAGAATAACGATTTTTACATCTTCCTAAGGAAATAAAATTCATGTTTTGTGGTTATTATCTTCCCTAGCTTGTGTTCTATTGCATTTTCTTGCCTTTCATTGCATCTACAGGTACATTGTGCATGTTTTATTCTCCTTACAAGGTTTGAATCTGTTGTGCTCCATGGAAATGGTGGTTTGAATTTTGTTTTGGATTGTGGCACTCACATCTGCCCTCTCCTCCATTTTTATTCCATTTTCCCTCATTTGAGAGTGTCTTTCCCCTTGTTCTTGAAGCTATCACCTCTCTTTAGTTTAGGATTTTCAATTTTATGTATTTCCTCTCTCCCTAGTCCCTTGGAATGATAAAGTAGAGTTAGGTAGTTACATTTCCCTTCTTAGGAGTAGTTTTAGTGGTAGGAATAAGAAGAGGAAGTCGGCCTTCTTTAGAGGTTTGTCTCAAGTAGCAAATCCACAACTTAGAGAGAGTCTCATGTTGCCTCAAAGCCCTAAATTATTCTAATTTAGGATGGGTGCAATTTTGAGCTCCAACAATTTTGGCACACTTGGTGGGGACCGGAAGAAGTTAAATATTCATATCAGTAAGATTGATGTGTTATTGATGGTATTCAACCTTTGGAGGTATGTTTTCAACACATCTGGTGACTCCACTTGTCAATTAACCCATTATCTCATTTGTAAACTTTTCCCATCATTCTTCTATCCATTTCCTCTTCCATTCCCTTTCTTTCGAGTCATTTCATTTTCCTCTCACTCATGAAGTTGTGCAATCATGACTTCATTCCCTCATTGGAACCCTCATTTCCAAGAGCAATATCATTACCCTCCACCTCCTTATTTCCAAAATCCTTCCACAAATTAGTTTTATGAGCCCTATCATGATGAATATGCATATGACCCAAACTCCATTGATCCATATGGTTATCCCATTAACCATGATGTTTTTCAAGAATAGGGTCATATAGGTGATGATGGCAGTCTCATAGATGAGGTTGATTTCCATATGAAATTTCAATGAATGGAGGCAAGCATGGTGAAGGTTAGAGCTACATGTCATATAAAGGCATGTAAAATTTGTTTTCAGGGTCCCTTGTCCATGGGTTGGTCCTATCCCAAATTGTTTACCCTAAACTGTTCAGCAAAAGCTAAATTTTATGGTTGAGATGATGCCACAAGTTATAGAATGTGTTGTGTATATTGAGGCTCACCAATCTATTGTTAGGAAACCATGTCGATGGGGCAATCCTCTACTACCATCTCATAACCCTCCCTTTTACTCTCCCTAACCTGCACCATCTCAACCTGATTTTCATGTTCCTATCTTTCTTACTACTCCCATTGAGGATTCCCCTTCTCCATCTTCTTCCCTCATCCCACCTTCATTTCTCTTCCATCATCCCTCCCAAACCCCCATCTCCTCCACAAGAAAATATTTCACCTCCTCCACCATTTAAACCTTTGCAAATTCAGCCAAGGGCTAAATCCTTCCCCCATTTTACAAAATCAAATTTACATGTGCCCAAAATTCATGAAGAATCATTGTAAACCATGAAGTAATGGAGGTTAGCCAACATACTAAGTTCCCAATTACTTGGTTTCCTGAGGACCCATTCCTCACTAAACAAGATCTTGAATCTTTAGTGGCAACACGACTTAAGCTTCATTTTTCGGACAACAAGACATGCACATGCAAGCTTAGAGGAGCAAGTTACTGGGAAGGAGCTTAATAGAGTAGTTCAAATTCAGAAATTCAAATATTGAAGCCATGAATTTGAATCCAAAAGGGGTTCATCACTAGAAAATTGACAGTCATCCTTCTCCAAGTTCTTCAAAATCAGTTGAGGTAAGTCCCATTCTTGAAAATCATGAAATACTTGTTGAAGAATGGACTGACTCTGAGAGAATAATGGATGAAGAAGTGGCCCAACCCATTGAATAAATTCCTTCTATTTTAATTGAAAAATATGAACTCAAGGAGGTTGAAATTAAAGGGCAAAAAGAAAAGGAAGAAAAGCTTCCAAGTGAGAAAGATGTTTCATTTGAATGTAGTGACCCCCATTGTCCTACATGTTTAGAACTTGCTACACTTTTGGAAGATTACAGTGATCCACCAAGAATATCTTCAAATGTTGTAACCACTCATAAGGAGCTTCATACCATGGAGGAGGACAAATCAAATTCAAAGGTTTTGAGTGAAGAATATGTCATAAAAATATTCTTGCTTTCTTTCAATGGTAAAATTTTAGATCTTTCTTCCCCTTCATCCTTACATGAATCTAGTTTTTTGGATGAGTTTGATCTCTCAAACTTTGTGTTTGAGGATGAGGAGAGCCATGATGAATCAATTGCAAAATCGAAGTCACCATGGAGGAGATAAAGTTGTTTGTAGAAGCAGAACAAGGCTCAAATTAGCTGGCAAGCAAATTTATCTATGAAAAGGAAAGTAAAGAAGATGGGCAAACCAAAAGGATCATCCCATGTCCAATCAGATATCTAACTAGTTTATATCCAAAAAGGAGTTGCCACCGGTCATACTCATTTAGAGCATGAGGAAGAGTTACAATGTGCCAAAGGTCGTAGTATCAATGCCTCTCGAATCCAAATACAAAGCAACTAAAAGAGGTATTTATTCTATTTCTAGTTGATAATTTGAAGATAAGAGAGGGAGAACAACTTCACAACATTTTCCCACTCTCATTAAAGACCATGTTCAGGGCCAAAAAATTTATATGGTCTCAATTTGTGAGGAAAGGCAACTACTTCTCGCTGCTTGTATTAGGCTTTGTTTAAGTTTCCTTTTCCTCTGGTTAGACTAGGTTAGTTTAGGTTTAATTTCAGTAAAATAAATGCTCATGCACACTCTATGTGTTTTCATTTGGAACACGTATGATTTTCCAATTTGTATATAGTTTTTTTGCCTTTGTTTTTGTTGTAAAGTTCATTATGGAAGAAGATTTCATGGTGAAAGCATGTTAGGATTGTTCAAGTGCATGCATCAAATCAATATGTGATTCATAATTCTTCATGTTACATATTTTCCAAGAAATTAGTGTTTGGGCCCAACTTTAAGCAGTTTTTCACTCTTATTAGGGACCAAGTTCTTCAACTTCTTCAAACTTGGTAAAATCATATTTTGGGTAGTTTTCAGAGTGCATTCATTTAACCCCAACAGATCAACATGCAAGTCAAGTTCTCTATACTCCTCAATTGGTAAAATATTTTTCAATTCCTTGTGGATTATAAAAGTTTCATCTCTTCATACCCAAGAAATCAACTTTTAAGAGTATTTCAAGGATAACTCGAAGAGAATTCGGATCAAATGGCATACATTCAAGATTGGGGCTACGATACTCAATTGCATCAAAAATTTCAGGAAAACATGGTGAAAATATCAATGGAAAAAAATTCCACTCTCATAAAAATAAACTCAGAAAATTTTTATAATGAGAAGGATTAGTTCAAGCATGACAAATCAACTTCAAGTCCAGGCAATACTTCAGTGTGGATTCAAATGTGAGAAATTCAAGTTTCAAATCAATTTTTAGAATATTAGGTCAACTACATGCCTAATGGATGCTTTAAGGCCATTGATATCTTCAATCTAGCAAGTAGATTACCCCATGAGTCACCAAACTATTATCCAATTTTGCACCCCCTGCAAATTGGCCATCTCACATCTTTAGACCGAGGCAAGTATGATGGAGCCTTGAAGAAGAAACTAGAGAAAATAGGTAAATTTCATGATTTGGGGCACTTGTATTTATTATGGGGCATTCCTCTCCTTCCTTATAGGCTTTAGAAGCCCAAAATTTACAGACACTTCATTAAATTGGGCCATAAACAGTGTAGTGCGAAATTTCGGGCATGAGAGGAGCAGTTCCTTAGATTTGTTAGTTTTTGCATGAGCCTTCCGGACCATGGAATGAAGTGGTGGGGAGTTGGGAGAGTAATGCGAGATAATGGAGCAAAGTGGAGGGAACTAACATGGGGAAGTGTATTGCGAAGAAAACAAGAGGTGTGAGTATAGAGGGGTTAGGTGGAACGGTTCCATAGCTCCACCTAAAACTTGAATATCTACCATGTAAGCACAACCGATACCAATGCGGATAAAGCGGGCCTAGAGAGAACAACAAGAAAAATTCCACAGTTCCTTGATTTCCCGATCATCCAACCCACCCACACCACAAACACAAGAATAAAGTATTGTAGACCGTATTTTGTAGACACCTAAATTCCACTTTTGCAATCTTATTGCCAAATTCACACAAACCACTCTTATTCTTACCAATTTCATTATAATTAATTATATATGTTAATTAACTAATGTTTCTTACCATTTTGGCCAATTAACAACACATTTTTGATTTCTTAACCTCTTTCGCATTCGGTATGCCACTTTACTGACGAACCGTAAGACAAAATCCTCTTCCAAATAGACAATTAGTGACTATTGGCTAATTAGGCCTATTTTCCCCTTGTTTTGATCAATATACTCTATTATTGACTCAAACCCCTCTTCCAACCACTCAAAATCACCCCACTTCTCTCCACAATGTCTCAAAAAGCTTCAAAATCTTATCCTAGCCTCCTAGTTGACCCTAAGCAAGTATATTAAGGCTCTTCACATCCTAATCACTTGATAATTCACTAATTGTGATTAACAAAGCTTAATCATGATTAGAAAATCTAAATCTTCTTTGTACTTTTAGTCCCACATGCACCAAGATGCAATTTTTCCCCAAATGGAAAACTATAAATAAGACTAAGTACTACCTTCCAACTTTACACCATGCTTTGATTTGCATCTCATATAATAAATATGATTTATAGCCAAGCTCAATCCTTGCCTAAAGTCTTCAATGGGGTTAGTAGATGGATATCCAAAATGACCATGTAGTCATTTGGAGAGGCCATTTCACCTTGTTTGGAGTAGCAACCATACCAATTTGATTTCCCTCTTAGATCTATTTAGGTCTTTGTTAGTTTAGCAATTCAATATATTAGTAGGCATGATTAGCTAGATTTTGAATTATATTCATGTTAGTTAACATTCCATTAAGCTTTTATCTTTAGTGTTACATTCCTAGACTTAAAGCCTTGGCTATAGATGGAAATGGTGTTAGCATCCCTTAATTATTCATGTTATTTTCTTTGTAGAGTTTAGGGTGCTTTCATTTTGCTTTGCACACTTGGTGGGAGAAACCCCATTTGCATTCATTTTTAAAAGCTTTTAAACTTAGTTTCAAAGTTTTTCATTTCAAGATTTCTAGATTAGTTTCAAGTTTTCTAGTTTAATTTCAAGCTTTTTAGATTACTTTCAAGCTTTTTAGATTAGTTTCTCAAGATTTTTAGATTATTTTCTCAATATTTTTAGATTAATTTCAAGTTTTTAGAGCAATTTTCAAATTTTTGTAGATCAATTTTCAAACTAGATAGTTATTTCAACTAGATTAGTAGTAGAAGTTGTGTTTTCATGTTCTTTGTAGGATAAAAGGAGGTGAAGTGCTGGAAAAATTTCTTCAAAAGGCCAAAGTTTTGATCTTTTTCAAGAAATCCTCTTCAAAACTCAGATTTTGAGCATCTACAGGAAAGGGTGTGCGTGCACTCTTTGGGTATATACGTGAAACAAAACATGTGCCTTTGCACTACTGGGTGCGCTTGTGAAACAAAACCTATGCCTGTGCACTTCTGGGTGTGCCTATGCAAGATTGATTTTTGTCTCTGAGTGTAACTTTTGCCTATGCTTCAAAGTGTGCGCCCACACTTCTTTGGATGTGCCTGTGCAACACCGACTGTGAAAAATCGACAGAGGTGCACCTATGCACTACTGTATGTGCATATGCTTCAAGATTTGTGCTTGTGCTCTACAGAGTGCACCCATGCACTAGGAGGTGTGTTTGTGCACTAAGGTAAAATTGCTTCAAAGTTCAAAATTTCAACTTCTGATTTTTAGGGTCTCTATCATTTTTAAAGGTTTTTAGTTGTTTTTGTCAATTTTCTAATTTTAGAGCAATATTCCTAACAAAATTGCCTTAGGGTTTGATAAATGAGTTTTGTTAAAATTAGCTTAGGGTTTGATGAGTGATTTTTGTTTCATGCTTTGTATGAGTTTGGAATAGGGTTGTGTATGCTCTTCTCTTGCACTTTGTGTGATCTTGAGAAACAAAAACACCCCTAAACCTCCTTTTTCTAATTTGGAGTAAGTAGAAAAAATCATCATTCATTGCTATACTTAAGGGAATAAACTTTCATTTTTGACATGTATTTGATCTTTTAGTTTAAGAGCTTTTTCACTTGATAAATAATCAAGGATAAAATTTGTGTATGCTCTTCCCTTGCACTTAGTGTGATCTTGGGAAACAAAATCAATTTTAGTCTTTTCATTAAGAAGCACTTGGATTAATTGGGAATAAACCTTGTTTTACAAAGTTTTATGGTAGTTAGTTGATTTACAAGCCTTTTTCATTGCTATCTTTCTATGATATTGTGAATCTTTTTGAACTACTAACCATTTGTGTGAAGGACCTAATGCTTGTCAAAGAAAGAAGGACTCTCTTCAAACCAAACTATAACATTCACGTGTGTTGTAGGTTGCCAAAGGTGGTCTAAACCAAATTTCTTAATCCAAAAGATAAAAAACACACCAACACACAAATTCAAAACATTGTATTACAAGTTTTTGGTTAAGAGCTATGGCTCATCCACTTTAAACTAGGACATAACCCCTTTGGCATAAGCCTTAAGCTACAACAATGGGGGTGGTCCTAGGAACCCTAAAGTAGTTCATGTAAGAGGGAACCTTGTGAATGAAACAGGAAAGTGCTCCACACTACCGAATTGACTAGTATGCCTTGAAATATTAGAGTCAAAGTTATTTCCATTGCGACCCCAATGATAATACAACTGAATACACTAGTTGCTCATTGTATTAGAAGGGGGTAAAGTAAAGTCGGGATACTCCTTGGGAAACCTTGGCAAACCGAGCTCATGAGAAGTAAACTTGTGACACATAGAGAGAGAACCCTAGGAAAGCTTGTTGGCTTGGAGCTAAATTTTGTCTTAGTTGTTATACTTGAGAGCTCTCACAAAGTGACAACTTTGTTGGATTCAAACTCTTATTTTTCGAACAAGGGAAAGAATCTCTTAAAGTTTAAACCGTGTGACATTTCATCACAAAATCTATTTAGTGTTACTTTGACCTAGTTTTTCACTTGTCTAAGACAAGGTGAAACTCTGCCAAAGTTACGCCAAGTATTTTTCAACACCACTTGGTTTACACCTTTGTTTTCTTGTTTCCCATTTTGGGACAAAAGAAAACAACATATATGGATACCTACTAGAAATAATCGTGTCCACCACTTTTGTAGTCTTCTTGCATGACCAAGTTGTAATGCTAGAATGCAAGAGTTGAAAGTGTGAATGGTACATCATCAAGTTCTAGTAGCCCCTCTTATCTCACAACCCATATTGAGACTTACTCATCGTAATTAGGTGATCTCATCATTGTCTTCTTTGAGTTGTTACGCTGCCCGCATTATAGCCATACAATTGTGATATTTACGTCTTGTTTCCATTGTGAAACTTGGCCTAAATCTCTATATTGTATTATTACGCTACTCGCATGCATAATAATTCCTTGATATACTTAGGCGTAGTTTTTACATCCTAGCCTTGTCTTGAGTTTTGTAAGTGTTGAGGTTGTTTTTTTAGCATTCTTTATAATGTCATTTGATACTAAAATATTCCTTTCTTGCAAATCTTGATTGTGTGTCCAAATAGCATTGTTACTCTGCTCACATTTGTAACTTCCATTTTGTAAAAATTAAACTTTGTTAGTGTCGAAAAAATGGTTTTAGTATACCTTGTTAGAGAATCACATCAAGACTTTCTTAGGCATTTAGGTCTTGTTTGTTTCAAACTTGGCCTAACTGGTGATATTGTGTTGCCACTATTGGTTTCAAACCTATCTTGAAAAATCGTAGGGGGTAAAATTTTGTTGTGACTGGATTTGAGTCTTGTACTTCATTGTCTTCTCCTAGATATCTCTTGTCATATATTACCTTGTTAGGGTAGGTCATTCTTTATTCTTTTGTGTCCTTAGGTTCATATTGATCCTTTGAATTCATGACCATTTATTGTTTGGTATTCTTTGTAACAATTTGACATCGTTACGCCGCTTGGTTTGTCCTAGGGCCCATGTCATCAAAATGTTTAATTGGTTGTCGTTGTCTTTGCTCAAATCAACACAGGATTTCCTTCCAATTAAAGAAGTTCAATCACACTATCTTAAGTCGAGGAATTTGTATCCCAAAAATGCCAATAATGACCAATTATTACAAGGCTCCTTATACATATGACACTAAGGAATCAAAGTTTTGGAATTCCCATCAAAGGATGCCCATCATGGCTAAGCCTCGTTTGGTTCTTCATGCTAGAGAACTCGTTTGGGTACCTTGTTCCCCACCTTCATCTCATAGTCGGTGGTATGGTTTGGACACTTCTGATCCAAATTATTATTCGGGTTCCCCCCACTCTTCTTCTGATTCCAATCCAAACTGTTCTTCTGATTCTTCATATTCACCTTGGTCTTTTGAAAATTCTCATCAGATCTATTCACCTCATTCGACTCTTGAGTCGTAGTCCTCCCTCTCTTCGCAGGACTCCCCTTATTAATTGCCTAAATGACATCTTCCTTTAAAGATCTATGTGGCTCCATGATCCATTAATCAATCATCCAATTTGGTTCTTGCATCGTGGTCCTCCTTTTCTTTGCGGGACCTCCATTATTTGCCACCTCAATGACTCCTTCCTCCATCAAAGAGATCTCTGACTCAAAGTTCCTCTAATCAATCATCCAAGTTGAACCATGCGTCAAAATATCCTTTGGATGAATGATCCTATTACTTTCCGACAATATGTCATCTTCTAGGAAAACTTATACCAAGCTATTTCAAAGTCGTGTCTTCTCCCACTCGTGAGACATCCAAATCTAAGTCTACTTCATCTCTTGAGTCATCATCTTCTCAATCTTCCATGCTAGTTGGACCCGTTTCTTCTAGTCAACTGTTATGGTCAACCAAAAACCCATGCCGATTGATTCATTTCAGAATGAATAAGTGATTAGAGAATTTATGAGGGTACATAAAGATATTCCTCTAGAAAGTTGTGAGAAAGAATTATCTTTAAACCTTGATACATTCATGTATTGGGAGGAAGAAATTGATTCCTTTTGTCAAAAAATAGAGGAAGACCCTAGGATCATCGAAATTGATCCTCCTCTTATTCTTCCATCTTCACATTCTTCATTGGGCAATGAAATTCCTAGGTCTGGCATTGATCCACGACCTATCTTCTCATTACCTAATCATTCTTTATCTATCAGGATTCCTCCATCGCAATCTTACCTTGGGTCACCACTTGGTAGCCCATCGTCTTCTTCTATATGTGGGCCCCCTCCAAGTAGCCCCACATCATCTATATGTGGCTCACCTCCTGGTAGCCCATCGTCTTCGATTCTTGGGCCACGTCCTAGTAGCTCATCATCTTCTACATATGGGACACCTCCAAGTAGTCCTTCATCTTCATTCTATGGGATACCTCCAAGTAGCCCATCATCTTCGATTCTTAGGCCACATCCTAGTAGCTCATCATCTTCTATATATGGGACACCTCTAAGTAGTCCTTCATCTTCAGTCTATGAGACACCTCCTAGTAGCCCATCCTCTTCTATCCTTGGGCCGCCTCCAAGAAGCCCTTCACCATATTTATGTGGCTCATCTTTATAGGTGGCGCACCTTCGCATATCCCCTTTTCGTCTATACTATGGGCATGTCCTATAAATCCCTCATCTTTGATTCTTTGGCCACATCCTAGTAGCCCATCTTCTTCTATATATGGGACACCTCTAGGAAATCCCTCATCTTCAATCTTAGGGCCACATCCTGGTAGTCCTTTATCTTCATTCTATGGGACACCTCTTGGTATCCCATCCTCTTCAATTCTTGGACCATACCCTTCACATCCATCACATTGTCCTTCTATCAATGATTATGGAAAGCCCATTGTCATTTCTCACATCAAGTCTAAATGTCCACTTTCTTCTCCCACTTCTTGGGATCAGACAAGTCACGTATTAGCTTATAGGAAACCCAAACAGTTTCTTTATCAAGCTAAGATAAAAATTCAAGAGCTCCAAATCTCCCAACAATTTAAACCATCATAAAGTTTAGAATCAAACACAATTCAAGAATGCACACTAATGCAACCATCAAGTATGGTGCAAAGTGCATAAAAATATGGATAGGGAACTCAACCTCCCACATACAAAATCCATGTTTCAAGATAAATCACAGTCATTTGTTGAGTATGAGCTCACTATGATCATCGAAATTAGAGATAATATGACTCTTGATAAGAAAACATGCTTAATCTCCCTTATCAAGGAAATTGCAAACATTGTTGTTGGATCTTATCACACAAATTGATATTGATTGGTCCCAATTTCCCAAAATCTAAAAAATCTAAAAATTTAAAAATACAAAAAAAAAAGAGAAAACATTTCAAAAAATCAAAGGTAAATGAACACACATTGCAATCAGGTATTGCATACACATGGATGTTCTTTCTTCCCTTTCTTGCTCTTCTTCTGCAAGTCTTCCTACCATTTTCATCCCTTTGATGATATTTTGGTTAGCCAATTCACACACATTTTATGACATTTATCTCTATGGTATTCATTTGGCCTTGGTATTTCATCACCTTGGTAAATTAAAGAACGACTAACCTTATAGAGATCCTATCACAATCAACATTTAAAAAAATTGTTGCGAAGAACGTTTGTACATATTCGTTGACACTAACCAATGTCATCACCATAAGCACTTCCACCTCCTTCCATCAAGCCATTAGTGGTTCTTAACCCCTTGTCAAACAAGAGAGATGAAATAAGTTTTCAGAAAGCAAAACAAAATCAATCAAATCAAAAAGCCAAAGCTAAAAGAAAAAGTAAATTGATATATAACTCTCTCTTGGGGTATTTCAATAATCTCTTTTGAGGCTATGGGTGCTTGGCTAGTAGTTGAGCAATGTATGACTCTCCTTCCACAATATAAAAAAAAATCAACTTTGAAAAATAAATCATTCCTACACATTAGCTAGGGTGTCTTCACTTGTTGTCTATAAAATCTTCCCTCCAAGAGGTAATAAATTTCCACATGCACACACTAGATCTCTATGAGAAAATAAGATTAGTATGTTACCAAGTGTTTTTTTGGACCTTGTTTAGACTCTTACTCTAGTCCATATCTTGTCTCACAATTCATGCCTTTGGCTAATCACTTCTTCATCACGAGGCTTCTAAGCTACATTCACAACATTCACGTTGTTCTTCTACTTCGTTCAAAACATCCATGTGTATAATATTTCCTTTTTCCATGTTTACAGACACCTTTGTCCCCTTTCTCAAAATAATATTCCACTTCTTTCTATCATGTGCTTCTTGGCCAGCTTATGTTGGGGGCATCCTTGCTCCTTCCTAACATGTCATTGGGTTATATTCATCATCATGTTAAACACACACACACACACACACACACACACACACACACACACACACACACACACACACACACATATATATATATATATATATATTGGCCTTGATCCATCTTTTTCACTTTAAGAGTTTGCCTTTGAATATTCCTAGCTAACGCTAGGGGCATTTTCACATCTTCACTTTCTTGTGCATACGCATGGCATTTTGCCCTTGTACATCCCATCTATCACTAGGGCATCCACGTTTCTTCATTTCCTGTACATAGCTTCAAAAAACTTCTAAAAAATAAAAAACATTCAAATATGTTTCAAAAATCAAAACATTCAAATATGTTTTAAAAATTCAAAACAATATATCTGTAGGGTCAATCAGGTCATTTATTATGATCTTATTCTTCTATTTTACCATGATATTCTTCTACTCTATCATCAAATTCTTCTATTTTGTTATCCAATCCATCTATTTTTACCATCTAGGTTTTCCTAGCACCCTTCATTTTCTGCTAAAAACATTTCAAAGTGCCTTTTGTGCATAGGTGCATGCCTTTGTGCACCAAGACATGCATGCTCACGCTACACTAAAAAAAAAAAAATTTACATAGGCGCATGCCTTTGTGCACCGCACAAGACACATGTGCGCCACGCTATTTGTGCACCATCACATGCGTGATCATGTTGCACTAAAAAAAAAAAAAAAATTACATGGCGCATACCTTTATGCATAAAGCACATGTGTGCCCATGCTATTTATGTACTGGCACATACACACCCACGCTCCACTAATTTTTTTGAAAAAATCCAAAAAATTGGTAAAATCATTAAAAATAAAAAAAATTGGTAAACGACATGCACGCAGCTGAAGCTTGTATCAAATGCATTGTCCTCGAACATCGAAATTTGTCCTACAAAAATATTGTTTTTTAGGTTTTTACTTGTTTTTGTCTCAAACGAATTACAAATTATCATGTTCTACCTCCATTAACAAAGTTGGCTTAACTTACTTATGTCGGTACTCTGCTGATAGTGAGTTGTCGAGAGACTGTGTCATAGTGCATGAATGCTTTCCATGGGACTATTTGTGTCCTCCATTATTCCCCTTACATGTATCCTTGCTTGGGGAACCATTTTTAACCCTTGTCGTTACAACATGAACATTCGGGAACTGAAGCTTGATAACAAAAACATTGTAGTCAACTGTCTTGAACATTGTTTGTTTAAGTATGTGTGATTGTACTTGTTTCTCTGTTAGGTTAGTTGGTTTACTTTCTTATATTGCATTGCATTATGTATGTTGCATGGAGTTATGCATTTTTAGCAATAAACAAATGTTAGTAATTTAGCTTTTCATGTTATCTTACACTTTTGTTTATTTCAATAAAGGCCGATGATGTAGATCTAGGGGAAAAATGATACAACAAAGTTGCTTATTAAAAGATTGGATGCAAAGATTGGGCTTGTCCTATATTCTCCATTCTCATTTCTTCTCCATTATCATTTATTATCACTACTAATTTTTCTTCTAAATCACTTGGGGCAATAAACAACCATGTTTATCCCTATCCTTACCTCTTATATATGTTTTAATCATATTTTTGATCGTCGATTGACTTCTTCTATCACCCCATTGACACTCGAGGGGGCATCCTTCATTCTACTAAAATTTCTTTAAAAAATTACTTGTTTATGCTTATCTACTATATTTGAAGTGAAGTCACTAACTTCACCTCAAATAGGGGCAAATGTAGACACCTAAATTCCGCTTTTGCAATCTTATTGCCAAACACACACAAATCACTCTCATTCTTACCAATTCCATTATAATTAGTGATTTTTGCTAATTAACTAATGTTTCTTACCATTTTGGCCAATTAACAACACATTGTTGATTTCCTAACCTCTTTCGCATTTAGGATGCCACTTTACGACGAATCGTAAGTCAAAATCCTCTTCCAAACAAACAATTAGCGATTATTAGCTAATTAGGCCTATTTTGCCCTTGTTTTGATCAATATACCCTATTATTGACTCAAAATCCTCTTCCAACCACTCAAAATCACCCCACTTGTCTCCAAAACATCTCAACAAGCTTCAAAAGCTTATCCTAGCCTCCCAGTTGACCCTAAGCGGTTGATTAAGGCTCTTCACATCCTAATCACTTGGTAATTCATTAATTGTGATTAACAAAGCTTAATCATGATTAGAAAGTCTAAATCTTCTTTGTACTTTTAGTCCCACATGCACCAAGAGGCAAGTTTTCCCCAAATGGAAAACTGTAAATAAGACTAAGTACTACCTTCCAACTTTACACCATGCTTTGATTTGCATCTCATATAATAAATATGATTTATAACCAAGTTCAATCCTTGCCTAAAGTCTTCAATGGGGTTAGTAGATGGATATCAAAAATGACTATGTAGTCGTTTGGAGAGGCCATTTCACCTTGTTTGGAGTAGCAACCATACAAATTTGATTGCCCTCTTAGATCTATTTAGGTCTTTGTTAGTTTAGCAATTCAATATATTAGTAGGCATGATTAGCTAGATTTTGAATTATATTCATGTTAGTTAACATTCCATTAAGATTTTATCTTTAGTGTTACATTCCTAGAATTAAATCCTTAGCTATATATGGCAATGGTGTTAGCCTCCCTTAATTAGTCATGTTATTTTCTTTGTAGAGTTTAGGGTGCTTTTAGTAGTATTGCACCTTTGAGAAATCCATGTTCCTCCTGAGCCCTAGAAATCCACATGGCCATAACTTTTGACATGCTACTGCAAATTTCATAAAATTGATTTTTTTGGAAAACTCTCATCATCCTCTATGCCATGGAAATTGGAAATATCACTTTAGGTGAGGGTAGGTGGGTAAAAAATAACAAATACTCTCCAACATTAAAAGATACAGTTCAGGTAGCTCAACCACCACATTTGATGAAGTATGGTGCCTTTTCCTTCTCTTACAAACAAAGTATCAAGGGGGAATGGTATTATAAGGGTGCCCATACCTATTTTCAGAAATTTAATGCATGTTGTTAGTGGTTAAAGGTGGAAATATGAGTTTCCCTCTCTTTCCCCTCCTCTCTCTTTCCCATATTGCTATGTACCTTGGGATATGATAATATAATATATATGGGTTGATGGAGATGCCGACATGTTATCCCAAGGTACATAGCACATATTATATATATTGTAAAATGATGCTCATTTGTAATGTTGGATACTCTTAGAATGCAAGGCATCATTTCAAAGTGTTGCACAAGTGTTCTTGAGTTGCAAGCCTCGATTTTGATTTTACAATGTGTTTATGCATTCTTCCTTTATTGTAATGATCTGTGCATCTTCCTAAGGTAATAAAATTCATGTTTTGTGGTTATTATCTTCCCTAGCTTGTGTTCTATTGCATTTTATTGCCTTTCATTACATCTGCAGGTATATTGTGCATGTTTTATTCTCCTTGCAGGGTTTGAATCTATTGTGCTCCATGGAAATGGTGGTTTGAATGTTGTTTTGGATTGTGGCACTCATGTCTGCCCTCTCCTCCATTTTTATTCCATTTTCCATCATTTTGAAAGTGTCTTTCCCCTTGTTCTTGATCTATCACCTTTGTTTAGTTTAAGATTTCGTTTTATAAATTTCCCTCTCTCCGTGGTCCCTTGGAATGATAGAGTAAAGTTAGGTAATTACATTTACCTTCTTAGGAGTAGTTTTAGCAGTTGGAATAAGCATGGAAAGCCGACCTTCTCCGGAGGTCTGTCTCAAGTAACAAGTCCCATAACTTGGAGACAATCCCATGTTGCCTCAAATCCCTAAATTATTCTGATTTAGGATGGGTGAAATTTTGAGCTCCAACAAGTAGTAAATATTACAATAATAAAACCTAAATATATGAAAAATAGGAAAGGTAGATTCCCCTAAGAGCCTAAGTGGGATTGGTATGGTACAATGCCAAACATCATATATTATGTAGAAACTTGTAAGTGATCTGCATTCACTTGAAAGGTACCTTGGGAATGCACATGTGTGTATGGAAAAATGATAAAGTATATTATGAACTCAAGTAACATGATATGTAGTGTGCAACATAACATAGAATGATTTCTCCCATCACTTTCTAATGGGTAAAGTGATTTCTCCCATCACTTTCTTAGGTATGTTATAAAAGCCACAAATATATGAATTAGATGGAGTTAGATCAAGTGCTTGAGAAAATCCTATTTAATGGAGAAAGGAAATGTTGCGTACATTAATACCAGATACATGATTAATTAAAGCACGCTTAAGAAGAACATTACTAATTTGAACTTGAATATTATAATGATGAAACATTGTCATCAATTATATGGTAAGCCATAAAATAATTTGACACAAGCAAGATATTGACTTTTCAAGTCACCTTGCCAATTTTCTTTTTATTTGACTACTTCCTTGTAAAATTTTCCTTTTCTACCAAAAAATCATTTTTTTAGAAATCTTGAAAAATTGCCTAAGTATCAAAAGAATTTCCTTTGAATTTCATATTTTGGGTTCAGAAACAATTTGCAATTTGCATGCAAATTGATCCTTAAACTCTGAAGCCCTAAATACAAAGGACTTAATGTATTTCAGGTTTCGAGTTTCAAGTTACATTTTGCAAAATGAAACATGATCCCCAAAATCTGACCTTCCAAGTGCATTTTTGGTTTTAGGCTCCGATTTGCAATTTACATGTAAACTACAAATCAAAACCCGATTCCGAAAATCAAAGAAATTAATGTATTTTAGGTTTCGGGTTCTAGATTGAAATTTACATGTAAATTGTAATTTGATCCCCGAAACCTAACCAAGTTGCAAAAGAGGGTCAACTTCCGATATCCGGTTAGTGCATTAAATGCCACCCACTCGCATGTGTCACCCACGTGTAATTAATGCACCCTTTTTCTATTTATAGTCGATTTACACATCATTTTCACCTAAAAATTTTGCTCTTTGACTTACTGACAACCTTCCAACTTCTAACCGTACCTTTTCATAATTTCACGGGCATTTTTGTGATTTCTCCTTTGACCCATCAAAGTTTTTGGTAAGATATTGTATTCTAATGGTTTTCACAAGATTTGTGTCATTGTTTGAGGCATTTTTTCAAAAAAATTAGACTTGTAGGGTATTTACTATTTATTTTTGTTTTGGTTTGCTTATAGACACAAAATCACACACATACTACTATTTACTATACCACCAAGTATGTTGTTTTATATATGGATCTTGAGTAAGAAAAGTATTCACCAATGACACACTTCCAGATCCATTTGCTTTCTTTGATTGCTTCTATTGTTCTTATCTCGCATGTCTCTTAGTTGTGCACTCATTTTTGGTTAGGTCACAGGGATCCCTGTCTATTAGTCTTCTCACACTTGACATCAGTTGTCTCAAGAAACTAGTGCCCAGAACTGGACACTAGCACCTAGGTGTGTTGGAGTTAGCACACCAGTTATACAGATATATTTATCAGATCTAAGCATAAAAGAAATCAATACATAAATAAACAAGAAGAAACAATACACAAGATTTAACATGGTTCACCCAGTGTGGGCTACGTCCACCAAGAAATAGCCAATTTATCATCATAAAGGAAATACAATGAAGATTTGTAATCTTCCACACCTTCTTGGATGTCCTATACTTTCTTCTCTACAAATTTCTCTTTTTCTCTCTAAAGGAAACTTCTCTTAATTCTTAATGAATTCTCTCTTCTAAAACCCTAGCTTTATGCTTATATATGCATCTACAATCTTAGGGCACTTTAGCTATGTAATTACAACCATTAGATTCACTTTACAACTAAAGATAGATCTAATTCCCATAACTTAATTATAATAGTCACGCATAGGAAACCGATGTCGGTTAGCATTAACCGATGCCAATTAGCCCTAATCGATATCGGTTCCTCCTTGCCTGAATGATACCGGTCCATGGGTGACTGACGGTGGTTTGTCAACCGATGTCGGTTATTGTGTATTCTAACAAGTCTATAAAAGCATGCTAGTGAAGCAATTAAACTCCAAAACTCAACAATCTCCCACTTGGAGATAAATTTTCACACTGTATCGTACAACTCCTTCCTCTGATCCTTTCCTTGGCCTATTTCTCCCTCCTGATGTCTCAAACTCGAAGACCAATAGAAGTGGAGTGTAGCTCTAACTTCTCTTTTGCCAATGGCTTCGTTAGCATATCCACAGGGTTCTCCTTTGTATGAATTTTCTCCAACTTCAGTTGCCCATCCTCCAATACCTGTTGTATGAAGTGATATCTTAACTGAATGTGTTTTGTTCTAGAATGAAATGCTGAGTTCTTTTCAGATGAATCACACTTTGACTATCACTATACAATCTGCAATCCTCTTGCTCCTTTCCCAACTCTTCCATGAACATGATCATCCATATCATCTCCTTGCTAGCTTCTGTAGCTATAACATACTCAACCTCTGTAGTAGATAGGGCCACAACCTTCTGTAATCTAGAAATCTAGCTAACTGCCATGCCACCTACTATGAAAACATATCCAGTGGTGCTCCTCCTGACATCCAAATCACCAGCCATGTTTGAATCCACATAGCCATGTAAAGAAGTATTTGACCCTCTATAGAATAACTGCATGCCGGATGTCCCTCTCAAATACCTAAGAATCCATTGGACTACTTTCCAATGCTCTTTACCTAGATTAGCCATAAATCTGCTCACAACTCCCATTGCTTGTGCAATGTCTAGTCTGGTACAAACCATAACATACATCAAGCTCCCAATTTCTGAAGCATATGGAACTTGTGCCATGTACTCAACCTCCTCGTGTGATGTAGGACACTAATCTTTTCTCAATTTGAAGTGTCCAACCATAGGTGTACTTACATGTTTTGAATTTTGTAAATTAAACCTTTCCAACACCTTATTGATATAATGCTCTTGAGACAAATACAACTTCATGTTCTTCTGTCTCTGTGAATTTGCATGCCAAAATTTTTCTTTATAACTCCCAAATCCTTCATTGCAAATGTGTGAGCTAGCTTTTCTTTAAGCTCAACAATGTCCTACATACTAGATCATGTAATAAACATATCATCTACATATAATAATAAAATAATATAGCTCACATTTCCAAGCATCTTGAAATAAAAACAATGGTAAGTTTCACATCTCAAATAACCATACTCATGCATGAAAATATCAAACCTCATATACCATTGCCTTGGAGCTTGCTTGAGCCCATATAAGCTCTTTTTCAATCTGTACACAAGTTTCTTCTTACCCTTGTCTTCATAACCAAGCGACTGATACATATAAATCTCTTCCTCTAAATCACCATGAAGACATGTCGTCTTGACATCAAGTTACTCTAAATGAAAATCCTCTACTATAACTAAACTCAATATAGTACAAATATAAGTCATATTAACAATAGGAGAAAATATTTCACTAAAGTCAATACCTAGTTTTTGTGCAAATCCCTTTACTACAAGCCTTGCCTTGTATCTCTTCTGTTCACCCTCTTCTTCCTTGATCCTGTAAACCCACTTGTTTCTACAATGTTCTTTTACTGCTGACAACTTAACCAAATTCCATGTCTGGTTCTACTCTAAGGAGTCCATCTCCTCATCCATGCCATGCTCCCACTACTTGTGGGCTTTATCCTACATTGCTTCTTCAAAGCTTTTTGGTTCACCACTATCAATCAATAATAAATAAGATAAGGAAGGTGAAAATCTTTATGGAGGTCTACTTACCCTTTTTGACCTTCTCACTGAGATTTGGGGTTCCAGAGGCTCAATCTGCTCATCATGTAGATTTGTATCTACTTCTGATAGTGACCGATGTTGGTCACCTTCTTCCGACGCTGATCCGGATCTTTTGTAACCTATACTAGTACATGGGATTGATGTTGGTTAGGGGGTAAAGTGATATAGGTTACTATGTAAACTGTAGGCATTAATTTAAAATATGAGGCTCATTTTCATCCACAAACTTCTCCACCGGTTCACCTTTAAGTACCAAAACTTGATCCCTATACATTCCCTTTTCATTCCAATTAATTCCATGACTCTAATTATCTTAAAACCTTCTAAATCCCAAAATCGGAATCCAAAATCCCCAGATCCTTAACCAATGAAAGTACATCTTTTGGATTTAGCATGCAATTTCTTTCTATTTTCCTTATCAATATGCATAAAAGCTTCTAAGCCAAATAATCTAAGAAAATAAATACCTACCTCTTTTCCATTCCAAGCTTCTTTTTGTATTCCACCATTCAGTGCACTTGAAGGTCCATGGTTAATCAAATAAACCGTCGTGTCTACTGCTTCCACCCAAAGTTGTAAGGGAAATCTAGCATGTATTCTCATGCTTCTAACTCATTCCATGATTGTTCTGTTCATTCTCTCTACAACACCGTTCTCCAATGGTGTTCTAGGAACCATCATTTATCTATGTATTCCATTTACTGAACAATAATAATTGAAATCCTTGCTGCAGTACTCACCACCATTGTCATATCTAAGGCACTTTAACTTATAATTTGATTCATTTTCCACAAGGGCTTTCCATCTTTTAAAAGTTTCAAAAACATCAGATTTATGATTTATATAATAAACCCATACCTTTCTTGTGGCATCATCAATGAAAGTAACATAGTATTAGGATCCTCCATGAGAAGCTACATGGGTTGGTCCCCACACATATGAGTGTACAAGCTCAATTTATGCTTCTTCTTTGTTGCCCCAACTTTGAGAAATATCACTCTCTTTTGCTTTCCAAAAATATAATGCTCACAAAAATCAAGATCTACACGTTTCAGATCTGATAACTTACCCTTTGCCTTTAAGATCTGCATTCCCTTTTCACTCATATGGCCTAGCTGATTGTGCCACATGCTTGTATCTGAATCTGAAGTAGATAGAACAAAAAAGGAATCAATAATACATGTAGATAAATACAATGATCCTACCTTCTTGCCTCTTTCTATAACAAGAGATCCCTTGGTAACTTTCCAAGATTTGGCTGTGAGTGTAACCATGCAACCAGTTTCACACAATTGTCTTGCAGAAATTAGATTTCTTTTGAGGCTTAGAACATGCCTCACATATTTCAATATCCATGTATTTCCATTATGTAATTTAAGATGAACTTCACCTCTACCAGTAATATTTCATGGTTCATCAACTCCTAAATAAACATGCCCAAAATTATCCTAGACATAATTTTTGAAATAACCCTTATTAGGGGTGGCATAGAAAGAAGCTCATGAATCTAAAACCCATGATTCATTTTTACTATCAAAGGAGAGAATTAGGGCATATTGTATTACCTCTTTTACAAGAACATTTTCCTCTTTACCTTTCTCTAGTACATTCTCTTTGTTTTCCTTGAACCAACAATCCTTCTTTACATGACCTCTCTTTCCACAATTCCAACTGATTATACCTCTACCTCTAGATTTAGATCTACCATTGTTAGACTTTGATTTCCCATTATTCTTTCTCTTATATCTCTCCTTCTTCCTTCCTATGCTTTCTACATTCAAAACATTCCTAGATGATGATTCTCCTGTAATTTTCTTGCGTATTTATTCATTCAAGATTATACTAACCACATCATCAAACTTTAAAACATTAGTAGCAGACATTGTATTACTAACAAATATTACCAACTCATCCCAACTATCTGGAAAAGAGCATAATAATAAAATTGCTTTCAATTCATCCTCAAATAGAATACTAACTAATCTGATAGATCAGAAATCATTCAAATGACTTGATGTAGATCCTCCTTCTTGCATCTTTAAATTAAACAATTTTTTCATCAAATAAACTTTATTTGAAGCACTAGGTTTTTCATATAGATTTACTAAAGATTTCATTAACTCTATCGTAGATCCTGCTTCGGTAATATTCAAAGCCATAGATCTTTGCCAAACTCAATATCTGATTCAGAGCCTTTATATCAATAATTTTCCATTCTTCATCAGTCATCTTTGTAGGTTTTGCCTTATCATCCAACGGTAAGTATAAATCTTTTTGATATAGATAATCCTCCTGCATCTTCCATAATAAATAGTCACGGATGTAAAATTTATCTACTTTGAATTTTCCTTCTTCTCTCATTGCTTTGCTCCCACTCAATCAGAAATCCTCTTGTGAGTAAATATGTCAACACACACAACCCTCAAACAAAGATGCTTTGATACTAGTTGTTGGGGTTAGCACACCGGTTGTACATATATATTAATCATATCTAAGCATAAAATCAATCAATACAAAAATAAACAAGAAGAAACAATACACAAGATTTAACGTGGTTCACCCAGTGTGGGCTACGTCCACCAAGAAACAACCAATTTATTATCATAAAGGAAATACAATGAAGATTTGCAATCTTCCACACCTTCTTGGATGTCTTGTACTTTCTTCTCTACAAATTTCTCTTTTTCTCTCTAAAGGAAACTTCTCTTAATTCTCAATGAATTCTCTCTTCTAAAACCCTAACTTTATGCTTATATATGCATCTACAATCTTAGGGCACTTTAGCTATGCAATTACAACCATTAGATTCACTTTACAACTAAAGATAGATCTAATTCCTGCAACTTAATTATAATAGTCATGCCAAGAATGCTTCGATGTTAGCCTTAGCGATTCCATTTAGCCTTAACCGATGCCGATTATCCCTAACCAATGTCGGTTCCACCTTTCCTGACTGATATCGGTCCATGGGTGACCGATGATGGTTGGTCGACCAATCTTTGGTTACTATGTATACCAACAAGTCTGTAAAAGCATGCCATTGAAGAAATTAAGCTCCACAACTCAACAAGGTGATCATGTCCTCTTTGTTTTTGTTCACATTTTTGACAGTTTTGGTTGGCCTTTTCAGTTTTCTTACTTTTATCCTAAGGTCCTAATCGGCGTGTCATGTCACTAGTGTCAAAATTCAAGCAAGAGATCCCTATATAAATACAACATACATACCATTATATGGGTGGACAATTTTATCAAGGGCTATCTATCTACATACTATCGAAGGGATTACATTTTGGGCTTATTACTCTGCAAACACTATAAAGGAAGGGGTGGTTTCTGAATTCCATCCCACATGTTTTCATTCTATCTAGCTACAACCCACTATCTTGGCATCACCAGCTCGAGGGAAACCTAGGAGAACTATTACACACACAAGCACATAAAACTACATGGAGTTTGAGTTGTAGTGCAAAACTCGGTTGTAAGTTCACTCTGTTGGGTGACCGCTGAGGATAGTCTGACTCCCCATTTTACATCTTTATTTTTAAAGATTTGATGTATTTTGGGGTTTTGTAGGTTACTTGTGAATTTGATGATCTTTTAGTGACCTACAAGTGATCATCAACGAATAAGTGTGAAACCCTAGTGACACTGAAGAAACTAGGTTTTGAGATTTTATGCAGACTCTAGTGCCCTAGAGAGGTCTCTGGTGCCCCAGGCACCCTTGCCCTTACCCAAGTGCCCTTGTCTCAACCAATCTGTAAGTTCTAGAATTTATATTGAGTAGTTCCAACATCTTGCCCAACCGTTTCATCATTTCTTCTAGTTTGGGTGTACTTTGGGATAAGCAAAAATCAGATAAGTTCCATATCTCCCTCATTTTCTTACATCTATAGTGCTTAGCATTTTGTATCTTATTTATATATCATTATAGCAATTTCTAAAATTATATTTTAATAAAATATCCATATTTTTATTAAATCATTTGGTGAACCCGTATCTTAGAACTCCTTTCCCTAGGATCCACTAAACCCTAATGGCTAAAAGTAGTTTTCCTCTCCTAGGCAAGTCATACATCATGAGAGTGTTAATCCTATCCTTGATGATGTTGTTGAGGCTGAATTGTTTGATCTTTATCGCTATGCTCAATTTGATGATAATGTTCAAATATTGCTTGATGTTAATGAACACAAAATTCCTACTAGTTTTGAACACTCTACTCTCAGCCTTGTTCCTAATGCTCAAAGCTTTTCTAGATGTAATCCTTGTTATTCCATAGGCACCAAGACTACTCCATATTCTATTTCTGTTGAAACTCTTGATGATGTTATTATCAATTATATGCTTGGTCTTGATTGTGATACTATAGAAAAAAATCATGATGAAAATGTACATGCGCATGATGCTATTTCTCATACTAGTTAGGATGATTGTAAAGTTATATCTCATATTTCTTCCATTTCTAAAAATGTTTCTAACGACTACAAAGATACATCTCATGATAGTTCTTCTCTTACTTTTTTATATGTGGATGACACGTTTGATGAAATACTTGCATATGAAACTTTGTCGATATCGACTATATCTCTCGAGCATGAACATGTTAGTACCGACTCTACTTCTCTTAAGACTATTGAATGTGAATTTTCCAATTCACTTTCATCTACTTCTAAGGTTGCTTCTAATGGAATTCATGATGATTCTCCCATTCCTACTAGCTCACCTCTTATGGTTTCTTCTTATTCTAGTGCTACTATTTCCACTAATATTCCATGCTCTTCTCCACTTTTTCATCTCTCGATGATGTTTATGTTGCTTCTTCTCTTAGTATACCGCCTCTCATTTCTTGTATATCTACATCTAGTGTTCCCATAACATATTCATCTTATGATTCTTCTTATCGACTTCCTCTAATCACTCATAAGGGAAATCTTAAACCGCTCAATGTACCTCTCACATCTTCTATGATTCCTCCACATGATATTTTATCACTCATGCATGATGTTGGTCAGTTGCAATCTCAATTTTGATCTCTCACTCTTGAAAGCAAATCCTATTATACTTATATCGATAATAACCCTCTTTATGGCAATCCTATTCTAAAGAAAATCCACAATTCAACATTTCCTAAGGCTTTCATCATGCCTACATTTTCATGTTTTGATGACATTGACAATCCATATCTACATCTTAAGAATTATTGTTTAGCTATGGCTTCTTATTTGAATGATCAATTATTGCTAAAATCCTTTCGCCATAGTCTACTTGATGAAGCTCTTCAATAGTATACACATTTGCCCTTTCGATCTATTAGTCCATATTGTGACATGGAGGATGCTTTTATTTGATGCTTTATGCTAAACAATGGTCCTAGAGTCACATATGATCGCTTTCCTAACTTGCATCAAGGAAAGAAAGAGCCTATTCTTGATTACATTTTACACTTTAATTCTTGCATGCATCAATTAGTATTTCAGCCTATTGATCTAGAAAAGCAATTTATCTTTTGTTGTGGCTTGATTCCTACTTTAAAAGAACAATTACAATATGATACATGTAAATCATTTACACTTTTATGCTATAAGGTCATTGATCTAGAACATGATTTAATTGCTACACATGTTATAGATCCTCCTACTTCTTCTACTACTTCCTCTTCTACTTCTTCATCTCTTCCATCTATTCAATGTCCTCTAAGGTCTCCATCTCCTCCACCTCATAAGCATGTTTCATCTCCTCCACCTTTGCATAAGAGTTATCCATCTATGCCGCTGCGTCGCTCTCCACCTAAGTCTTCACCATATCCTACTCGAGAGCCATTGCATTTCTCACATACTACTAAGCCTCATGATGTGTTGTGTGCTTTGCTTGATAAGCACTTAATTTAATTGCCTCTAATCAAAACCCTCCCCCTCATCACTTGGATCACCAACATGATCATCCTTATTGCAATTACCTCTACATAAATGGCCATCGTGATAATGAATGTTGTGCCCTTCATGAAAAATTATAACAATTAGAAGACAAGGGTGTCATTGTCTTTGGCTCTCACTCTTGTGAGTAGTTTGTTTCTCTAATTATGTGCAAGTGTGTTCTTTGCTTGTTCACTTGTCTCCTTTTCCCACTTCTAGGGTCGTCACTCATCCAACACATCAAATGATTATTTATGCGCGACCTCCACCTCAATTCTCCACCGTTGCATCATCTCATCCATTGCACAATGCTCCTTCTTCACATTGGATTTTTAAGCCATTGACACCTATGTTTCCTACCATTGCATTTCCCATTATTGGCACCATCTCATCCGACATTCAGTTTGGCTCATACACTCATGCTGCTACCATGTCACATGCTTCTATCGCTCCACACCTCTCTCTGCATATCTGGTAGGTGATTTTTCTCACCTCACTACCCAATGATGCACTTGTGTTCTTACGGTTCTTACATTACTGTTGAGGGATTTGTTACAATAAGAACCCCGCTTCATCTTTACACTATACACTTCATTGATCTATCTATCTAGCGTAAACTATCACACCATTTCTTGATGATGCACTCTTGTTTTATAGTTCATTTGATTCTTTGAGGGGTTTTATATATGAATCTCATCTTCCTACACACACGTTGGGGGGCATCGTTCTTCTTCCCCCTCTTCATCATGCTTACACGTGACTACATACAATCATTTCAATCACATTGTTCTTTCACATTATTCATTTCATACATACATCTATTACCATTTATCACATCTCTATTCATACATACAATCTAATTTTCATTACTTATTTATCTATGTCCTAATCAATATCATCATCCATTAGTCTATATCATCATTTACACAATGTAAATAAAACAACTACATATGAACAATAATCATTGCATCACATATCAACTTACATCAACACAACACAATAATACCAATCATCCACACACACACACATATTGTGAAAATCATAGTGACAAAAATACAATCGTTGGGTGGTAAGCCCCCATGTATCAACACATTAATACATGTCATACATCATCATCACTGTTGCTATATACAACTGTGGGAGATCTAGAACTAGATGCTTCACCACTCAATCTACACCACTGGTTGTGACCCCTATATCTCTCCATATGTCTGCGTAATAATGCTCGACTCGACCATTGCTCTACAAACCGACCTTGTAGCTCTACATACTTCATGAACACATCTGTGATAGAGCTCTTCCACCGCAAGCTCCTAGCTTCTTTGAGTCTCCACATGTGAATCGTCACACTCATTCAACAACACAATACATGTCGTTGTTGCTATATGCATTGGCTCAAACAAGTGGTCATGTTCACCCGTAATGACATCTAATCACTCTAACATCCCACCTCTTATGAGCACATCAATAGGTACATTCCATGTCAATATGTGGATTGATGTATCTAAAATCAAAGACCAATAAGCATCCCCTACAACCATAAAAATAGCATTAGTTTCTACGCATGATATCCACAATAAAAAAACTAAGTAAAAAACCACAATTATCCAATACTCCCACTCTACTATCATTACTACTATACCATCAACATTAGGGGTAAGCTGCATGCCTCTCTACTCCTCTAGCGGCGGTGCTCCTTCCGCATCCACAACAACTAGAAATAATAGCAACCATCGGTGCACTACCCACCATGTACTATATGCCCTAGTACATCCTACATCATCCACCTGTATCGGTTCTAGAACTACATCTACTTCATCCATACCATGAGGGACTATTTTTGCCCCTATTGAGCTTAGTCTCGCCCTTGGTCTCCTTGGTGCTCTAGTGGCTCACACCCATACAAACAGCTCTAGGGGCACATCTTGAGCGATACCAAAGCGATGTGATACATGATCTACCTAAAATAACTCGGTCACTCTAGGCGATCCTCCAACCACATAATATACGTCGGATACATTGTAGTTGCACTCCATCCTCAGCCACCCTCCATAGGCTCGATATGGCCTCTATATAATCGTCCTTGACCCCATACAATCTAGCATATATATAGTTAGTAGTATCTAGTCTCTTACTGATGTTTACCCGTCCACCTCATTGTAAAATCTTAGGCCTTTCCCAATCAACCCATGGCCCACTAAGTGGCCTCACTATCATAATGTGCTCATAGGCCCACACATGTAACAATGTGGTAGCTCTAAGTCCACCTTCATGGTCCTCTGTGTGAACCTATATAAGTCCCTGTATAAATGTGCCAATACACATCGTGCTCATGCATACCTCGTACCATCCTCCTCTATATGTCGAAAGATATCATGTAACTTATACAAGATGCCCACACATCTACCCTTCACTACCACTAATGAATAACAACCTGATGAACTTCCCATGGTCATGGAACACTGATCTCGGTATGAAATATAGACTAATATGGGTCTCTATCTATACCCATGTGCCTATAAAGTACCATTTAGCTGTCCTCATTTGCCTTTGAGTGTCCACCATGGCCATCACTGTACTCTCTCACTCACACATTTGGTAATTGTAATATGTAATATACATCCTCTAGGGTCACTATCATCTCTCTAATAGGAAACCAAAATTATAAGCATTTGCACACCACCTCTCGCACAATGCACTGATAATCCTAGGCATATTGTGGGGTACTTCCCCCAATCTCGCTATGTGTCATAGGATGACACGGTCTAGTATATCCCACTTGGCATCGGATAAGCCCAATCCCAATAATGTACTCAAGTGTCGACCTCCACGGAACTCCTTGAATGGATATCCCTCTACACAACACAAAACATCAGCAAAAACATGACATAACTTTGCATATACACGCCAAAACAACTGTTCATACTACCAAAATGTATTAAATTTCACATTTATCATGTTCTGGGGTCAAAATAGCCTCTGGGTTCTTTAGAGGCGAGAGAAAGTCACTAATGCCTTGATCTGGCCTTTGGCATCCCAAAGGACATTAACATCTTGACCACTCTTGCCTATGTCGAAACACCTAGAAATTCAAAAACTCAAATTTTGTAAAAAAATGACAAAAATGAACTCATTTCAACACATTTTTTGAAAATAATCATACTTACCAACTCATTTATCATGTGCAACACCACGACCACCACCACCATCTTTAATCTACTCAATCTCACTGCTCTAATTTGTGGAATCTTCATAAACTCGAGCTCAAAATCACACTCAATCAAGGTTCAAATGAAGTCACTATTCACTTTTTACCATTACTATATATAACACTTTTCATAATTTCTATATTACTATAGTCACTTATTCACGCTCATTCTCCCGACTAATGCATGCCACACATTTTTGTGCATATCTTGAGATTCATTACTCTATTTTATCCCTTGTTTATGCCATTCAATTCAAAATTTCTCCTAATATCATAGTGTACACCTTCCATAATGCTATATTCCAATTTGACACATCTTCTACTAGATATACACACAATTATGTGACATCTACTATATTGGATTTTTCTCACTACTACATTGTTTCACATCTACTTTTAGCTTAGTGTTCATTCTTACTATCAGTCCCCCCTGTTCTTTGAAAGGGGGGCATACAATCAGGATAACCCTATGACCCCTCTCAGTGTACTATATGTTCACTACACATTCTTAATACATTTTTATAAAATCACTCATCATGACATGCGACATTTTCTACTAATTCTTACCTATTCCCCCTAATGACCTAATCTGGGGGCAAAAAGTGAAAAATCTCTCCATGAATATCTATCAATCTCAAAATAAGCATTTAATATTTGAATCAAGTCAATCAATCGATATAAGCATCACTTCATTATTCCTCCTAGATGACCTAACTTGGGAGTTACATCACTACTTTCCTAGATGACCTAACATGGGAATCACTTTTACATTGCTTCCAAATGACCTAACATGGAAGCCATCTAGCATTTTACATATTGTGATACTTGTAGAGTGGGGAAATGAGACATCATTACCTTTCCTATACTTCTCCTATATGGATTGTTCAACATGGATTGAAATGGAACAAAATTTTGTCTTCATCTGCATCTGTGATGGTTGGACCTTTTGAGGATGTAGTCATAATTGGAGGTTAAAACTATACCTCTCTCACGACACTCTTCCTCGGTGGAAAGACACCAAAATCCTTCAATTTTTCAAGCATACAAAATCGAGTCGGCCGATCACTCCCTACCCCTTCAAATCTCCATCAGTGACAATTCAAAATATCCAAATCAAAATTTCAGTTTATCTAAGTGCTCCTTACAATGGTTCACTATCTCTATTTATGCCACATAAATCGACACACTAATCCATGGTTCACCATGCTATAGGTTCTCATATTCTTTGCGTACTTTTTGCAACGGGATTCTCTAGATTTCTCACGGGTATGTTCCTTGCTTCCTTGAAACAATTTGAATTTTATTCAAATAGCATAAAGGGGGGAAAATTTAGACACAAAATCATGTATATACTACTATTTACTATACCGCTAAGTATATTGTTTTATGTATGGATCTTGAGTGAGAAAATTATTCACTTTGGTGACACAATTCCTAGTTCATCCACTTTCTTTGATTGTTTTTGTTGTTCTTATCTCTCACCTCTCTCACTTCTACATCCATTTTGGTTAGGTCATATGGATCCTTGTTTGTTAGTCTTCTCACATTTGTCATCGGCAGTTGTTTCAGGACACTAGTGCCCGTGAACTCTGTCCAACTTGGACGCTATTGTCCTCTTTGTTTTTGTTCACATTTTTGACATTTTTGGTCGGCCTTTTCGGTTTTCTTACTCCTATCACGAGGTCCTAGTCAGCATGTCATGTCACTAGTGTCAAAATTCAAGCAAGAGATCCCTATATAAACACAATATATATACCATTATAAGGGTGGACAATTTTATCAAGGGCTATCTATCTACATACTATCAAAGGGATTGCATTTTGGGATTATTACTCTGCATACACTACATAGGAAGGGGAAGTTTATGAATTCCATCCCACACATTTGCATTCTATCTAGCTATAACCCATTATTTTTGCATCACCAACTCGAGAAAAACCTAGAGCACTATTACACACACAAGCACATAGAACTACATGGAGTTTGAGATGTAGTGCAACGCTCGGTTGTAAGTTCACTTTGTTGGGTGACCGCTAAGGATAGTTTGAATCCCCATTTTGTATCTTTATTTTTAAGATTTGATGTATTTTGGGGTTTACAGGATATTATTTGTTTTGTAGGTTACTAGTGAATTCAATGATTTTCTAAGCGACCTATAGGTCATCATCGAGCAAACAAGTGTGAAACCCTAGCGACTTTGAAGAAGCCGAGGTTATGAGGGTTTCCATAGACTCTAGCACCCCGAAGAGGGCTCCCGGTGTCCCAAGCACCCTTGTCCCTACCTAGGTGCCCATGTCTCAACCATTCTACGGGTTCCAAAATTTATACCGAGTAGTTCTAATATCCTACCCAACTATTTCATCAATTTTTCCTATTTGGGTGTATTTCAAGATAAGCGAAAATCAAATAAGTACCATATCTCCCTCATTTGATTACATCTATAGTGCTTAACATTTTATATCTTATTTGTATATCATTATAACAATTTATGAAATTAGATTTTAATAACATATCCATATTTTATTAAGTCGTTGTCTTAAGAAGGGTTTTATTTATTTTTACTTACCTCTTTAGGTGATTCTCCTCTCTTTCCTTGTTTTAATTATTATTGATGGGTAAAATATCTTGACTTTGCTTAGGTTCTCCCAAAATCTCCAAGAATGAAGGATTTTCAATCATTTACAAAGTGGGGTTTCAAAATTACATTGCAAGTATCAAGTTATGCCTTGGATAATTCGAGAGGTTCATGCTTGTTTTGAAAGTTCTTACATCCACTCAACACCAAATCGTAAGTCGGACATTATTTTACAATTATCAACTTCCGCCAAAGAGTAAGTCGGAGGTTCAAAGGTGTAAAACAAAGTCTAACTTCCACTAAGAGTAAATCAAAAGTCAAGGGCTACTTTGTAAGTTTTGAGTTCTACCTGTGTATTTTGAGGGTCAACAACTACTTTTTAGGACCCAAATTCTCCAACCAGATTTTAGGGTTTTCTAAGGACCTTTCAAAATATTTTTTCAAAGTAAATGATAGAGTCCTCATCAAAAGGCAATGGGAAAATGAAGTACGGTTTCAAGGGTGACTCCCCTTCAAATACCACGTCATACTTTGAGAATATTAGGTACTGTTTGACCATGGCCTTATTGATCTATCGGAGTTTTGGGACATAGTTACAACTCCATCTAAGTCTATAACACTTCCACACATGAAAACATGCTCTACAACATAACAATCTCCCACTTGGAGACTATTTTTCCTTTGAGAAAGCTTCTCAACCCTTCACTATTTTCCGTGAAGACCAACCAAAGCTGAACACAACTTTTGTTTCTCCCTTGTGACCACCTTGGTCATCATTTCTATAGGATTATGACTAGTGTGAATCTTCTCCAACTTCAACTTCTCTTCCTCCAAAGTTATCCTAATGAAATGGTACCTTAACTATATATGATTCATCCTAGAGTGGAAAGTAGAGTTCTTAGCTAGGTGTACAACACTTTAACTATCACTATGCATCTTTCCTTCCTCCTGCTTATGCCCTAACTCCTCAAGTAATTTCTGTAACCAAATCATCTCTTTGTTTACCTCTGTGGCAACAACATACTCAACCTCCATGGTTAAAAAAGCCACCAACTTATGTAGTTGTGAAATCCAACTCACTGCTTTATCCCATCTACAATGTAAATATAACTGTCATGCTCCTCTCATTGTTTACATATCCAACCATATATGAATCTATATAACCATGCAAATCAATTTTTGATCCATCGTAGCACAAAGCTGTCCCCATGGTCCCTCGAAATCTTGAAGGATCCACTTTACTACTTGTCGGTTATCTTAAACTAGATCACTCATAAATCTACTCATTGCTCCACTTTGCATGTGCAATATCGAGGCCTAGTGCACACCATGACATACATCAAACTACCAACGACTAATGAGTAAGGTACTTTGACATATGGTTTCTAGCTCGCTTTGTCTTGGGACACAACTTTGATAAATTGAAATGACATTCTAAAGGAGCCCTAAGCTGGTTTAACATCTTACATATTAAACCTCTCAAAGACCTTCTTAATGTACTCTTCTGAGATAAAGTAAACTTCCATTCCTTCCTATCCTGAGATATCCTCATACCAAAGATTTGTTTAGCTACTCCTAAATCCTTCATGTGAAAGGAGTCACTTAGGTGCTTCTTGAGTACTTTTATTTCTGCATGTTTTTTCAACTAACATGTCATCCACATATAAGCACATGGTAATATAATGCCATCCTGAAATTTATTTATATACATGTAATGATCGAGAATGGAATCGAATATAACCTTACTCCATCATGAGGCTATTAAATTTCGTATACCATTGACATAGATCTTGTTTCGGGCCATACAAGCTCTTCTTCAATTTTCACACCATCTCCTCTTTACCTTTAACCTCATAACCCTATGGTTCTACATATATAGATACTCCTCCAAATCATTATGGATGAATGCAATCTTTACATCGAGTTCTTTATAAGTGCAAGTCTTATATTTCCACTATTCCAAGAATAGTTCTAATAGAATCCATTTTTACTACGGGAGAAAAAATCTCATCAAAATCTATACCTTTTTTTGTGCGAACCCCTTAACCACAAATCGGGCTTTGTATCATTTCTTTCCTCCTTCCTCTTTAACTCTATACACCCACTTGTTTTGCAATGCTCTTTTACCTTCAGGTAGCTTCACCAAATCCCAAGTTTGATTCTCCATGAGAGACTAGTGCTTCTCATCCATTGCTTTGCTCCCACTTCTTTCTAGCATCTACCTGCATTACTTCATCAAAGCTCTCTAATTCTCCACTATTAGTGAGTAATACATAATAAAGAGGAGAAAAACATTCGGGTGCTCTTCTTTCCCTAGAAGACCTCCTCAAAATAGGAGTTTGGGGTTCTGTTGAGTAGGTTCTGAAGCTGATTCATATGTCACTTTCCCATCACGGAAGATCCTCTACCATTGTATATTCTTTCTTGGATTCTTTCCTATTTTCCTACAAGTGTTGCTTATACATAACTTTCTCATTAAAGACCACATCCCTAGATCGATTGATTTTCTTTTCCTTAATACTCCAACATTTATATCCAAATTCATCACCACGATAACCAATGAAAGTGCATTTTTCGACTTAGCCTTTAACTTGGTCCTATCATCCTTGTCAATATGAAAAAACACCTCATATCTAAAGACTCTAACAAATGAGTAATTAACCTTCTTACGGACCAAGCCTCCTCGGGCATGCCTTTATCAAGGCACTTGAGGGTCCTTTATTTATCAAGTACACAAATGTGCTCACCGCTTTTTCCCAAAAAGAAAGAGGCGTTCAAGCATGTAACCTCATGCTCTAGCACGTTCCATTGTTCTGTTCATCCTTTTTGACACCCCATTCGATGTGGAGTTCTAGAACCAAATTTTGTATATGGATTCCATTCTTAGAATAATAATAATCAAACTCATTTTTGCAATACTCCCCTCCATTATCCATTATCCATTATCCATTATCCATTATCGACATGAGACATTTTATTTAAGACTGTTTCATTCTCTACCAAGGCTTTCCATTTAAAAAAGTGATAAATACATCATATTTGTTTCTAATACAATATACCCAAACTTTCCTTGTTGCATCATCAATAAAAGTAACATAATAATTTGAAACCCCAAGAGATGATACCTGAGTGACCCCCAAACATTAGAATGTACCAACTCCAACTAGCTTTCTTTCTTCATAGGTCCAACCTTGAGAAACTTTACTCACTTTTGTTTCACATATACACAGTTCTCACAGAAATCCAAAATTATTTCTATAAATTTGGGAAAATTCTTCTTTATGATATGTATGCCCTTATGGCTCATATGATCAAGCCTATAGTGACACAATGTTTTATTTGTGTTTGAAGCCACATGATTACAAACATTAGTGGTATCGGTTGTTAAATACAAGGTTCCAAACTTCTTACATCTTGCCACCACAACATCACCCTTGGTAACCTTCCAAGAGTTTCTTGTAAAAATCACAATACAACCATCATTTCCCAACTACCCCAATGATACCAAGTTTCATCTTAATGTAGGCACATGTATGACATAGTTCATTAGCCATGTATTCCCATTCTACATATTAACTTTGAACATAACATTTTCCAACTATGCTGCAAAGCTCATCACCACCAAGAAAAACATGCCCAAAATCCCCTTGAATATAATAAAAAAATAATGCCTATGTGGAGTAGCATGGAAAGAAGCCCCAAAACTAATACCTAAGATTAAACAATATTGTGCAAAGAAAGAATCGAAACATCTTGTGGACATTACCTATTGCCACATTCACCACCTTGTTTTCTTCTTGTCTCGAAGCTCCAGACAGTCCTTCTTTGCATGCCTATACTTTCCATAGTGCCCGATTATACCATCTTGCTTTTGGATTTTGACCTTTCCCAATCTTTCTATTCTCCACAACTTCCTCTATTCTTTTGTCTCCCTCTAGTTTCCATTGTCAAAGCATCCCCTGAAGTAGAAAATCACCAAGAGATTTTTCTTCACATTTCCTCATTTAGAATAACCCCTACAACGTCATCAAAATTCAACTTTGAGTTAGCTGGAATTGAGTTACTTACCGCCATTACCAGGCTATTCCAATTCTCACGTAAGGAGTAAAAATTAATAAATCCCTAACTTCTTCATAAAATTATATTGTAACCAAAGCTAGCATATTCAAAACCATATTAAAATCATTTAAATGTTCTGCTATTGAACTATTCTTAGACATCCTCATATTAAACAAAATTTTCATTAAAAATATCTTGTTAGAGGCGAGAGGGTTTTTCATATAACTTCCCTAATACATCCATAAGTTCTTTTGTAGTCTTTAACTTTGAAACATTAAATAATATTGAAGATGCAAGACATAGCCAAATTGTTCTAAGTGCCTTCCTATCTAACAAATCCCACTCCGCATCCATCATGCTTGAGGGTTTGTTCCCTTTTTCAAATAATGGAATATAAAGATCCTTTTGATAAAGGTAATCTTCCATCTGCATCTTCAAAGACTAAAATTATGCCCATTGAATTTATCAACATTTGATCTTCCATTATCTGCCATAGCTCCCACTCAAGCTAAAAAAATTTCCTTGCGATTCAACACTTCAACAAACCAAACTAGGATCTGATACCAATTGTTAGGAAATAAGGGATAAAATATGTGGAACAATCCCACACAGAATCACAATAGTAGAAACTAATATGTAGAATAATATCATAGATCTAAAATAAAGTGTAAAAAAATAAAAGAACACAACACAAAGACAATATTTAACATGGTTCACCCAATTTGGGCTACATCCACCAAGAATCACTTGCTTAGATTTTATTACAAGCCAACTCTTTCTCTTAATACAATACCCAAATTTGTTTGGAGCTATGCTCAACAAACTCTCCTAAATTCACACTTGAACTCACACACATCTATAATGATATGTCTTCCCTATCAAAATCCCAAAAGCACATCAATAGGCAACTACTTAAGCAATTTTACAATCTTTGTGGGTACAAAACTAGGTGCCAAAACCACCCCATAAACATATGGGTCAAAAATCCTGCCTATATGAGAATAATACATTTCCCAAGATATCGGACATGTTTTTGAAGCCATTTTTTTTTCTTGAGAGCTACGCCCCGCACCCCTTCTCAACCACCATCCCGACCCGAACCCTGGTGATAAAACTATGGAGAGTGTACAATATTCAACACTTCCACACATGAAAACATGCTCCACAACATAACATAAAGATAGTGCATGGAATGTGGCTAGAATATGGGCATGTATTTTCGCATACAATTCCCAACTTTCACATATCTTAGAGTAGGAGGACTTTTGGGTGCTCCTTACAAAATGCCAAGGTTTCCTACTGAAAAATGGGTTTTGATGGAGTTATTCAGGAAATTTCTCCACCTGCACAAGTTCAATTCCATATGACATTGGCCCAATATGCATGTGTGTCAACCCACAAGGCCAAAAATGTTAAGGCGAGAGATGCAAAGATGACAATCAAAACCTTTCACCCATGAATTAGCTTTGATTTTGGGTATTGTTGGTGGAATTAGACCAGATGGTGTTCACATACCACAGTTGGAAGATATTTGGATTGATTGTAGGGATGAAGTGGTCATACAAGAAAAGGATTATTATAGGTTAAATCTTAAGGAAATGGCCAAATATGGGATCACGTTGTTGTTCAGAAGACCTCGCGATGACGAGGAAGTCCTGGACCCCATTTACACTCAAATTAATATAAAGGATCAACCACTTCCCTCAATCAATTGGTCACTTCAAGATTACACAATCTGCAAGGATTCCATGAAAAACATCCTCAATTGCACCTACCAATGGCCACTTTCATTACAAATTCCACCCAAAGATTCAAAATACACTATTATTGCCACAACTCAAGTACAACCAATGGTGGGCCAACCTACTACTATAAAAGGAGGAAATTCCCCTCCCAAGCCTAACAAGATCATATTTGTAAGTAAGGGAGTTGGACCTTCTTCTTCTGCTCATGCTACAAAAGTAATTGATTTGAGTGTTTCTCCATCTTCTACCACCCAGGTGTTATAATCTCCTCTCTCACCTCCTCTTCCTTCTTCTCCATTTTCCATTCCTTCTCCTCCCACTTCCTCTTTTCCCATATTTTCCACCTCCTCTCCTTCCATGGCCCAAGTATTTTCTTCCCTTCCTTCCCTTTCATCTAGAGATAGTCTGGCTTTGAGTTCTCCCTTAAGGACTCATCTTCCCCAGACTTATCTTCCCACTTATTCTCTTATCACCCTTCCCATTTCATCCATACTTGTAGCAATATTTTCTATTCCTTCCCCACTTCTTTCTACCTCCATTCTTTCTACCCCATCTTCTTTCCCTTTTTCCTCTCAGCAAATGATCTCTTCTTCCACTCCTTCCTAGCTAAGCAGGAAGACCCCAAAGAAAGAAAAATAAGGCATCCATTGTTGATGAATTTGATCTTAACACTCTAGATCTAACTTCTTGAAGCTAGTTAAAGAAGCTAGAAATCATTTCTCATCTGCCAGTTGATCAATCAGGGGAGAGTTTTTTTGAGATCATAACACCTGTTGTAGATAAATATAAAGAAGATGTATCATAGTGGAAAATTACCAGATCTCAAGATATCATTGGGAAAAACCATTAATGAAGGTGTCAAGCATGATGTCTAGATTTCCATTGGAAACCTTCTGGAGAAATTTGGTAAAGATAAGGTTACCAAGGATGAATTCAAGAATTAAGTGGAGTAACTAACAACTATCCTTCAAGAGATCATGCAACCCACTCATTCTACCAATTTTATAATTTAAATAAGATTTGAAACCACTTCCTTCTTCACAGTGGATAAAACTAGTCAACAAGGGAGAGCGATCGGGGCTTGGATAGATCATCGATCCAAGAAGGAGAACATGTGACTAGAGATGTTGTGGCTATACACGATGACCTTGAGATAGAAAAGGATCTTTGTAACCAATCTATGTAATATCATGGGTGATGAATGTGATAATTGGGAAATTACTTTGGAAATGTGGAAGAAATTATAGAAAATGAAATCTAATCTTCTCGTCAATGAAGGGTCATTAAAGAATATTCCAAGAGCTTTGAATATTTTGAGGCCATCGAATTCCATATCCGAATGCTTAAGGAAGCAACCCAAAAATTGGATGATGCAAACAATGTCATTGATATCGTCGGTGAGTTTGATAAAATCCATTGCAAATTCTAGGATAATGATCTTAATGCCTTGCTAAAGATGACATTGTTGTTGATTTAAAGAGCTTAGTTGAGGAAGGTACAAGAGTATCTTAAATATTTGACCTATAGTCTATTGTGGACTAGTACTATACCAACGGTTTTTTGGTCAACTTCAGAAGATTATGAGTAGAGTTAAGAAACTGCTTGGGAAATCGAGTCATACAATTGACTATGTCAAGATCTTGAATCACTATATGTGTGGGCCCGATGACAAGGAAGTATAAGAAATCATCAAAGCGATTTTGTGAGTATTGAAAAAAACTCACTGGAGAGGATACCGAGGAAACGGATACAGATCATGGCATACAAGAAAAGGGTAGTGCTAGCTCCGGCTATTTTTCCCTTGAACATTGTCATCTTGCATAGTCCTCTAGCCACATTCCACTATTTCAAGTTGCAAGTTTGACAGGGCCGAATTTGCACAACCATATGGCTATTTTTAAGGAGGAATTTTTCATAGTTTTGAATGCATCCTATTTTTAGAATGTAATCAGTTAAGAGGAGCAACTAATATTGCTCAACCTCTTTAGCTATATATACTAGGATGCACAAGGAATTAAGGGAATTTTTTGATCTTTTATATAAGGAGATTGCACTTTTGAGCACTTATATAAAGTCTCATGCCTTAATATTATATGTAAAACTTATATTTAGCCTTCTTCCACTTGCATGTGTTATGTATATTGATGGTGAATATTGTACTTGTGAATCTTTCTTTCTTAGTACTTACATAATCCATTTTTACCTTCATATGAAGTTAGTTCTTCTCTTAACAAGTTGTATGTTGTGAAAAACAAATATTATTTATGATATTTGTGGAATCACATGTGAATCCCTTCTATTGTTATTTAAGTTTCTAACCTTCATGCAAAGTACTTATCTTTGAGAGCTTAAGATGGGAAGTTGTGCATGGTGTTATCCTTATGCTAAATATTATGTGCTTATATAAGTGATCGTTTTTTTCCTTAACTATTGGTGTATCACCGCTTTTTAATTTTATTTATCCTTCTTTACCTTTTCTCATAAATGAAATTAATATCTACATGTAGTTTACTTCTAGTAATCATAGGTCTTACTGACCTAGTCTTTTATTAGATGCACATAGTTTCGTAGGAAGCCAACTTATTCCAAAGGCTCGTCCCAAGGAGCTAGGGTCCCACACCTTGGGGATGTTCCCATGTTGTACTAATCAATTTAATTATCTAGCGGGTGTATGATCCAAGTGACAACACAAACCAAATCGACAAATAGATTTGTATTGAAAGTGATGTTGATCAAAAAGTGACTATCGTCAAATGAATAAAATGACCATATCTCGAAATATAATTTGAATTTTATAAAAAAGAGAATTTTTGAATCTAATGATGTAAACTAAAACCTCTAAGGTATTTTTCTCAAAAGTGTCTATTTTTGAATTATACTTAGTTACCAAAAAGTGTAATTTTGAATTTTTCAAAAATTGTACAAAAATTAGGGCAAACAAAAAGAGGTTTTTGTTAAATATGTAAAAATGAAAAATAACCTCAAAGGAATTTGAAAATAGAGTCATTATGATTGAGATATGAAACAAAAGGTGTTTTGAAAATTGGGAGCCCTAGAAAGTGACCTAAAGGGTAGGATGAAGCATGAAACCCTAAAATTTTTTGTAGATTTGATTTATGACAAGTGATAGATGAAAATCAGGTTTGGATATAAAGATAAGATGCATATATGAATCCTAATGCAACTATGGTTTGATTTTGGAGAAGAATGGATATGTTAAAGAGAATACAAGGTATCACATTCACCAAATGATTTAAAGAAATTTAAATCTTTTATCATAGGATTGTGATCCAATATATAAAGTAGTAACACGATCCTTATGGAGTCTAAGATTCAAAATTAGAATAACACTTTACAAAGTGATTAGTGACCTAGAAATTATAAAAACACAAAGGAGAGATTGCACTTAGCTGATTTTATGGGGATTTAGAAGAGTCGATTGATCGAATACAAGAACATGCTGATCTAGGACTGAAAATGCTTCATTCCGGGAATTGGCATTCGAGATTGGATTTGGTCAAAACCATATAAATAGGTCAAAACCATTATATAGTTATGACCCTATTGTATGTTCTGGGCCTTGCTTAGATTATGGACTCTACAACCTCCGAGTGCTTTGCATGCCTGTAAATGAATATTGTTATACGTTGGTCTTCTTTAATCATCTTGAGAATGAATCTATACACTCTACTCAAACCCTCAAAATCTTATAGTGTGAGATGGAGTTCCTACAAAAAAAAGTTAGGTGGGTTATGGGTACCCCTTTACACCATCGACATCGTCACTACTTCAAATAGGGCTCAAACCACACATCATTATCCTAGTATGTGATATCTATCATAATGAAATAAGAACTTGATAAATATGCTTTGACAAAACGTTACTTTAGTTTCATACTTTCTCAAATACTTGGGAAGGGTCACTTTTCTTGTTTGTGGAGAGAAGATGGAGACTCCTTTACCTAGTAGGAGAATTTATACCTATAGAGGGTTACGCCTAATGGATTTGCATCAATTGATTCATTGTTTTGGGATAAATAAGTGCCTTTATTACTTGCTTTAACATGAGGAGAACATAAAGTGCTAAGACCCTGAATGATGTATGATTGAATTTCTTATATAAAATTTTGATGGTTTTTATGTCATGAAAGTTTGACCAAGAGGGGATATTAGTTCACATGAAGACAATGGAATTGAAAGTTTGGACCCAAAACATGTTGGTACAAAACCGTACAATAGGTCTATGTTGTAGATTTGGACAAACCGACCAAAACTAATAGTTTTGACCCAAAGGGAAAAACACAATTTAATTTTATAGATCAAAAAATGGATGTCTTTAGATGTATTTTATACTATAAAACATCAGGAGCTGATGACAAAAAGGTGTGTAAAGATATGAAAGTAGCTAAAGAGCTATCATGGTGTCTTTGAGCAAGAGTGAAGAGGGTATATTTGTGCGTGTAAGCATACGATGTGAAGACTAGTAGTGTCAAAGAATAGATTGCCAAATTTGAGTGTCTATATACTCCTATTGCAAAAGCTAGCACAAAAGGCACCCAAAGCTCCCTACAGTCTAAAAATACCTCCGCACATTCATTAGGGCACACTCTTTACATGTTTAAAGCTTCCCACTAGGTCTAGGGGAATGATTCCCACATTTTAAAACACTCAAAGTCACCCACTCAAGTATATTTCACAAGAGAGAAACTCAAGTCAAGCATTATCAAAGAAAGGATGTCAAATATGATTGCATTACAACTAGATATCACATGATAGATGGAGAACAACATATGCTTTGAGACCTCTTCGGAGTAGTGCTGATGTCAACGGTGCATGAGGGTGCCCACAATCCAACTAATTTTTATTTTGTAGGACTTTATCCATGGTTATGGTTTTGAAGGATTGAGTACAATATTTAGAGACCCTTGCAGTGTGATGAAGAGTGGTGACAAACAACGACAAAGTGAATTAGAAAAGTTAAAAACCCGAGAAGGTCATAAACCATAGTTCTAATTAAGTGTAAAATCATACAAAGTGGTCAAGATTGCACAAACGTTCTGCCTCTATTGTATGGTCCTATCTATATGTATATGTATGTTATTATACATGTAAATATATACATATATGTATATGCTAAAACATATACACATACATATATAAATGCATATATAAGCACATATGTATATATGTGTAATTTTTACGTTATATGATTGTTTTATTTTATTAAGCCATCTTTTGGATTGCATTAATTGTGCGATGTAGAATGTTGGATTTGTTAGATTATCATTTTCTGGTTAACATCATTACATGATAATGACTTGTATAACTTTGATCTTTTGGTTGAGTGTTTCGTTATTTGGAAAAGGTTTATAAGTGAAATGTTATCATTATGATATATAATGTTTACATTGTATACTAAATTGCAAAGTAAATATTATTATGTTTAAGTTATATTTAAACATTCATAGACCAAGGGAGCAAAATAAGTTGTTTGTTTTCCGGTCTTAGACCATATTATATTTTTAAAGTTTAAAGGTTAGTATTATTAAGTTTAATGATCTTAGACCATAATGCAAGGATTATTGTTTTATTGAACTAGGATGATGGTCTTGGACCATATTTTTAAAAGAGATTAAAGTGTTTGAATTATTGTTTATTGTTTAATAAAAAAATGGTCATAGACCATGAAAACTTGGCATTATCAAAGTTATGTTTGTTAGTTTTTGGTCATTGACCTTGAGGCAATTATATTGATCAATGTTTAAATGGACACCACCAAGTTAGCAAGGTAAAAGAGTTAAAACCAATGGTCATTGGTCATTGACCATATGATTTTGCAAGGATTGTATAAGGTTAAAAAGTTGCAATGATTAAATAAATAAAATTGGTCAAAGACCAAACTTTTTGCATGTATGAGGTTAATGTATTACATGTGGAAAGTTGGAGAGTTTGGAGGGAAGAATAAGAGTTGAAATTGTAGAATAGTTAATGTAATTAATGAACAACATGGTTTTATTGGGAAAGGAGAAGCTTGCATTGCAAGCTAAGGCATGCATCCATTTCCTCCATTCACATTTTAAATTTTTTTGGTTATTTTTGCTCTGTTTGGAGAGAGAAAATAGGGGAAGTTTGTTATGGGTTGCATGTAAAAATATGAAGCTATTTTAATGGCGAGATGCATTTGTTTTGGGTGTTTTGATCTTGGAAAAGCTAGGAGTTTCTTTGTTGTGCATATGCATTGGAGGTTTCAAATTTTTAAAGAAGAAAGGGGAAAATAAATATGGGCAAAATCACTTACAGGCATGAGTTATTTTTACTTGTTCTCTTTTATTTAGTAAGAAATCAATGAATACATCTAGGTTTGCTTAGCAATTTGAAATCTAGTTTGTTCTCTTTTCTTATTATGAAAATTTGGAAATAACATAGTAGGAATTTTCTATTAAAAATGGTTCATTGTTTATGAAGTTGAATATGAATTTTTATTGGTTATTTTACCATTTTGGGTTTCTTTTTTGTAATAAAGTTTTAATGGAAAACTTATTTTCATTCTCTAGATTGATTTGATCTTGCTAAAATTGATTTGGAAGTAGGTATTTGATTTGGGTTAGTTTCATAGATATTTCCCATCTCAAAAAAATGTGATTTGGGTCATTTTTAACCTCTGTTTTGTTTTGAAAATTTTGAAAATTTTTTTTCAATATTCTTATATTCAAAAGAATGATTAGATTTTGTGAATAATTCGATTTGAGCTTCTTGATATTAATGTTTTTTTTGGATTTTGCTTGTGTTTTGAATGATTATAAATCAATAATTCTCATCAACATTAGTATGATATTTTGTTAAAAAAAAAAGGTAAAAATGTCAATTATATGGTGGGTTTGTTTGGAAATAACCCAAATGTAGACTTTTGATATTTTTGAGTTATTGGTCGGTGTCTTTTGAAAAAAATATGGATTCATAAAGTTGTAAAAGAGGACAATAATCATTTGGAAAATTATTCTCTTATTTCATGAATAATATTAAAGAAATCTTAGCTTATCTTATTATTAATATGAATCATTTCTTATTTTGATCTCATTTATTTTAAAATATGAAGCTCTGATTAGTTAAGCTAATAATATTGTTTGTATTATTACGATTACCTTTGTTGTGGTGTGTAAATGTTTGGTTATGTAACTTATTGATATATCCTTTGTAATCATATGGGTATCATTGGGGTTTTGGTTAGAGATAACGAGAGTTAAATCCATGTTATAGAATGCATGCAATATTATCTAAGCGAGTTAACAAACAAATGATTAGTTAAGGATACTTAACTCATTATTTGGTTTAAAACATGATGATTGAATATTGTAAACATGGAGATAGAAGTTCATTGGAAAAAATTGGGTTGAATTTAAAAATTGTTTCTAATTTTTCTAAAATCAATGGTTTCATTCTTACCTTCATGTATGTTTTAACTTTTGTTGGAATGAGATAATTAAAGGTAGTTGTATGAATTTATGAGTATGAGCTTGGCATGATTTATTCCATCTCATTAACATATAAAGTTCATTTATTTGATTTACCTGTTATTGAATTTGAACTTTAGAGGAGGTTACTCTATTGCTTTTATTCTTATAATACAATAATTGGAAATAGATATTGTTTGAACATAGTGTTAAGTAATTTTATTACAATTGTTCAAACATATTTAAAATGTATTTATTTGTTGATAATTAGTATGTTGAGAAATAACTTCTTTTGAATTATCATTCTATTTAAACTAATGACATATATAAATGTAATCAAAGAATTACGAGGTTGTAAGTTATTATTTGAGTAAATCTTAACATACTCATTTATTTCTATTAAACACAACAAGATGATGAGTTAAGATAACTCATGCCAGTTCATAGAACTGACCATGTATACATTCTCTCTCCTACTGATGTGTAGGATGGAGTGATATTGTGAAGTGATTAACTGGATTGTATACACATGATTTCTTCATGTATTATTGTTTAAAAATCATTTTGGATTATTGTATTTCATTGTAAAGTGAAAAAGTATTATTTTCGTAGGTTGAATTAAAGGCATTTTCCTATTTGTACTATTATTATGAAAATTTGTATGTTATCATTTTGGAAAAATAAGGATTTATCCTTATAAAGTTGAATAAATATACTTATTGTTTGTATCACTTTTTGTGAGTTATAAAGATGTTTTTATTGTTGTTTTTACAACAAAGTATGATTTAAATTTATTAAATTTTAAAATGTTTTATGAAACTATATTTGGTTCATTAATTCATTACGAATGAAAGAATATGATGATCTACAACATAATATGATATGGATATCATTATGATAAAATAACATTTATAACCTTATCATTCTTTTTAAACTAAAAGTGTTTAAAAGTTGTTATTAACAACAGTGTACAAATACGAGTTATTGTTATCATCGCATAATTTATAGTTTCATTATGGATGATTAAATATGCCATCAATGTGTATAGTACATTATGGAAAAATAATATGAAAACAATGTTATAGTATCGTTGTACCTTATTAAAATAAAGTACACTAATTATGATACAATGACGACACATGAGTACATGTACTATTTCAACAATTATTAAATGGAATAACTTTATGCGAGACATGATTAATTAATTAAACCATAATGTTCTATTTATTATCGGATGATGACATCCAATGAGATTAAGTGGATCATTCATAATAAATGATAAACTTATGTGACTAAAACAATACTAACTAGGATGTGATTGGATCATTTAATGTGAGACATGATTAAGTAAACCTATCCTTAACAACTAATGATATGTTGTGATATCAAAAAGAGATACTCATTAAAGTTAGTAACATGACAAGTTATTATAGTTCTCTATCGAGAAAAGGATAATGTGTCTTGACACCTAATATCCTAACGTAAAGACATACCTAGTATTAACTCAAAAAGATAGCAATTAGTGTAAATGAAGTGTGGGTGTTATGATCACCTTTCCATTTGATAGAACCCTATCGTACTAGCTTAGGATGGCTATAGGAAGGGTAGTGAGTACTTAATGAAGAAAGTCATTATGTGGTCACTATCTTTCCCATAGGGATCCTAAGATGGGACCGATAGTGTACTTTTAAATAGAGTGGTGAGTCCTAGTTCCTACTTCTTGAAACAAAATTAAATTTCTTAAACAACAAAATTGAGATCTAGATAATTGTGTAGAGATGGTTGTGCGATGATGATGGAGACAAGTTTCGTTGACTTATGTGTAGTCATGAAACTAAGCTTGCATTTCTCGCTTGAAAACTTGGCCAAGTAGTGTAGCTAGTTGATTACACTATCTATTCACCATACCCCTAATTTATAGTGTCGATTTTAGATGGATTGCAACTTGTCTGTTCTCTAGGTTGACACATAGGAGTTGCACATAGTTCTCAAGACATGTTAAAAGGGTTTAACCAAAAGTATACAAGTTATACTCACTCGGTTAGAGTGATGATAAGGGGGATCGGGTAGATCTAATGGACCCTTACAGCTACACATGGTTATCATTTTTATTAGATGGATTGTAAACATTTAAATTATGTTGGATTTTAATTTTGCAAGCTGGAAATCATTGAAGGCATTAATTGTGATTAAGGGGCTAATTCTTGATTACCTTAGCCGTTCTTCTCCCCATGGGTTTATAGAGAAAATTACTAAGAAGATCTAAATTATAAGTTTGTTTTTATTTAGGTATTTATTTTATTTATTATCATGTATCCTAATGGGAAGCCTAGTGCTCAATAGAGGAACTTAAGTAGTTGGGAAATAATGGTATTATAAGCATTTAGGCTCCAAATACCATTTGAATATTTAAAAGTAATTTTTTTAAATTATTGGTAAAGGTTTTTGACTAGGATCCTACCAAGATTACAAAAGGCCCAAGCCCAGATACAACATTGAAGAACAACAAAAATAAAAAAACACTACAAAGGTGGATCACAACGAAGAAACAACGGGAACTTCAACAATAGCAAAACCAAACTTCAGCTAAACATTAACAAAAAATAATAATACGGTGGCAAAACTACAAGACGTATCCAAAAGAGATCCATCTAAACAACACATTGAATAGACACCACCATGAAACTATTTCATGATTTTGGAATTTTTTTCTTGAAGCTATCCAAGTTGCCTTTGATATCTTTAAAGATAGAATCACTCTTGGATTTGTCTTTTCCTTTGTTTTCCTCTAGAAGAAGAGTGATGTTGGAGAGAATGTCCATGTTTCCCTTGAGAATGGTGATTATGTCACATTGTTTTCCTCTGATTTTACCCTGTTCTTTCTCAATGGCTGAGATCCTCTTTTCCATGTCTTCCAAAAAATTATCATCCTTATTTCCACTTTCAATTATCATATCACTATGGAGATCCACTTCATTCCTTAGGTTATCGGCCATGGATTTTTGTAATCGTGTGTTATGACTAAGCTGTGACCTTCTTGCCATGAAGTGTTATGTATGAGGTAGGGGGTGCAACAAGTTTAACAGGGGTAAAAGGTGGAGGGGGTTGAGAGGAAGAGGAGGGCATAACAACAAGAGTGGAGTTAACAACGATTAGGTTCAGGTGTTTGTAAATAAAAATGATTACAACATGATGAAAGGGTTGTGCTCTCTTTCCCTGAGATCTTTGAATTGTGAGGATGCTCAAGGAGTAAAAAATATAGAAGGGGAAGCTAATAAAGGCATTCCTACGAAAATGATTAAGCAACACTAAATGAAAGAAAGGAGTAACCTTGAATTGCCCTTTTAGGGTAAGACATTTCATCAAAACAAAATTAACTTTATCATATGGCTTAGGCAAGGAGTCCCTAAGAAATCCACTCTTGACATGGGTAATATTCTCGTTTGGTTCAAGAAATTTTAATTCTTCCTCCGCCTGTCATATTTATTCTTAAAAAAACTTGATACCTTTTAGGTGAAGACCTATTATATTGTGATGATCTCTTTGATAATGGAAAATTTTCTATTCTTGTAGCGAGCTTTCCATCCTTCCAACACTTACAAAATATTGAGAAAGATGGAAGTCGTGCCCTAATACTATTCATAAATTAATTAAAACCCCCTTCTTCAAGATTTCCCATAGCTCAACATTTTCCTTCCATTGGGAATTTTTAACTAGTTCCACATGACATATATCACCTCCCATATTGCTCTTGGAAATAGTGAGAATATTGTGTAAAAATTACAGGCGGGAAGGGAAATAAAAATGAGGGCTTAGAGTCCCAAAAATTAGCATATAAGAAGCATGAATCCCACACAATCTCACCCCTAGTCAAAATCTTAGGCACGTGAGACACAATGATGGATTTTCTCTAATGTAATAATGGAATGAATATTAGGGGGAATAATATCACCTTATTTCCAAGTTATGTAATTACTTGCAAAGACCCCTATATTAGCTAAGGATTCAGATAATTTGTTCCCTTCCCTAAATGTATGACTATAGGAGAAACTAGAAAAGGTGTTGGCTAGCCTCCTCAATGAGATTTTTAATCGACCAACCAGCCTTGGTAGAAAATTTTATATAATTAATGATATTTATTGAGTCTCCCTAAATGATAATGTTATGAATATTAAGATAAATAACAAGTCTAATTCCCCATAATATTGTAAGGGCTTCAAAAAAATGGTTGGTATTGATCCCCATAGGTCTAGCAAAAACAACAATGAAAATGCCATTCTCTCCTCGAGATACACCCCCACCCCGATTTTCATGGGTTTCCCTTAGAGCACCATCAAAATTTAACTTAAAGCCACCGGGATTAGGGGAGACTAAACAACGAGTGCTCTATCAATGCTTTGGGAAGGAATATGACTAATGAAGAAGGAAAATTCCATTTTGCCAATAATTTAAAAGTACTCACCTTAAGGGGTTGACCATCATTTTTATGTTGCTAAGAAATTTTTGTGGCTATTTAAGGAGGTTAGTTGGGAATTATTGATTTATATCTTTTAGTGAATATTCATATCTTGGTGAAAGCTGGTTAGTGTATCCCTTTTACTATCTCTCTCAAGGACAAAACCCCTTAATTGAGGACCTTATCCAAGGACGGAAACCCTTGGTTGAGGACTTGTGGAGGATGAAAACCCTTCATAAGGTTTTATGTATGCAAGCTGATTTGAAAGGAAAATAAAGTATCATTTTCTTGCATGTTTGGTCTCTTTAGTTCAATGATCTATTTATTTGGAGTGGAGTGACCTACTTGGGAGTGATTAATTGGTATGTGTGATGTTCATTTGGAAAATATGAAATTACTATCTTGTTCTCTATATTTTCTAAGGCCAAGATCTTGAGTTTGGTGAATTTTGGAGGTGTTCTACTATTTTTCTAAGCTTGATGATGTTCGCTGGTCAAGGGTTCTATAATTAATTATTTTCACACTCAATTCTGATTTTAACAACTGATTGTGTTTGCTAAGGGTTTTCTACTAATTTTGGCATAAGATTTGAAGGGCTTTAGCAAGGTTTGACCCACCTTTGAGGGGTTTAACTCCTCTAGGGAAGTCACTGCCCTAGGAAGGGTTTAAATTGCAGATTTGTAGGGTTATAACAACAGTTCCATAATCTGATTTGTGAGCTACATCTCAACTTTTGGTTATTTCCTGAGTTCCCTAAAAATGGACATTACAGTGGTATCAAAGCATCATCCTCCCAGCCTATGAAGCATGGAAGACAAGTTAGAAAGGTTTGAGAAGATGCAAGGGAAATTAGCAAGGTCATTAGAAACCCTCACCCTAGCTGTGGAGAAACTCGTTGAAGCTAGGAAAATCAAAGAAGAAGCCACTCCAAAGTCTTCCAAGGCTCCAAATTTGATGTTTCGCTATAGAGCTCTTTCGGAGAAGGTTTGGGATGCCCTCCCTTTTGTAGTGTTCGTGGAGTTGGAAATAGAGAGAGTTGGAATTGGCACAAGGTCAAAAACCCAAGCAACAAGGAAGAGGTTAGCATTCCATAAGGACACCACATGCAAGGGTTTTGACACTACACATGAAGAAGGGTTTGATGAAATCGTGGAGCACGAGCCAAGAAATGAGAAGGAGATCAATGAGCATACAACTCGAGGTAAATATTTTTTGGTATTTGATGTTGACATGTTGGTATCTAAGGGTTGCATAGAGCTGGAAAATAAAAAAGGAAAATTAAGACTGCACTTAGAAGGAGAAGAAAAAGCCAAACTTCAGCCTTGTGAAAGGAAATTGGTGGATGTAATAAAACTTCCTAGTGGAATGTCTCTGAAGACATTCATAGAGGTAAATCCATAGAAGAAGCTTCATTAATTGAGCCCAAGACTGATTTTCAGATCAACAACATGGTAGAACCCTTGAAAAGGGTAGTGAGGGCAATTGATCCTCCAAAATTGCAAGAAACCAAAAATAACTTTTGATATAAAAGTTACTGAGTCCTTAGGACATGCCTATATTTTAGAAGCACAACCACTGGGGGGTGAATCAGTGAGAAATAAAACTTTTATTCACTTAAACATTTATATCGATAAACCATTCAATTTAACTTAACCATTAAGCATGCATTATTAAGAAACATAACCATTAGATGAGAAAATGAGAACACATCAACACATGAACACCATATATAAGTGGGAAACCCTCAAGGGGAAGAAAACCCACTAAAAAAAGATTTATTACAAAAATGAATCAAATTTATTTAAGCACCAACCCAAAAAGGAACACCAACCCCTAGGTTTAGTGAGGCACCAACCCCACAAAGATCACCGACCCTTAGAATTAGTAGATAACTAAACCTATAAGGAGCACCAACCCCGAGATGAATTAACACCAATTGAAGCCACATGATTTATTTTTCACCCTTGAAATATTACACCAACTAATGATGACTCTTCTTTAGCTCTCTTTTACTCCATCCTCCTCAAATTTGCCATTTTTTTCTAACTCACTCAAACACTTCTTCCTTCAAGATGATTAGGTCATCTGGCCCATCTCTCCAAAAATTTCACACACTTTATAACACCATAACACACTCTCTTCCATCTCTCGATAGTCACAAAAACCTCCTTTACTTCTTGATCTCCTCTCTTTCTTGCACTTTTCTCTATTCCACCAACAATAAAATAATCCTCTAAAACATGCTTATATACATGACTCATGATCATAACACACCTAAGTCAGAAATCATATGTAAAATAACATCATAAAAATTAAGAACATCATGGAAATATCATTCATAAAACCACTTAGGTCAGAAATGATAGCATTTATAACCTTTAAATCCTTTATGGGTCTCAAATAGGCCTAATACACTAAACTACCCTCTCACCAAAATTGACCTTCTTAAGCCAACATGACCATAAAAAACCTTAAGGACCACTTATAATTTTTTTCTACATCCATTAACAACTTCCAACAGGATTCTACACCTCTACATCATCATCTCATGTAATGAAACCATCATTTGGAGCAACCATCCTTATTAGGTTTGTGACCTATAAAACCAGTCCTCAAAGATGAAGCTCAAACCCTCATCAAATCACCTCAACCATGAAAGTGTGACACATGGATGGAAATATCATGATCTCAAGGTCATCACCAAATTCTCACAACACCATCACTTGGAATGTAGAAGCCTAAAAACACCTTTGCAACCAATCACCAAAAAGCGCCATTTTTGCCCAAAAAATAGTCTTACAAGATAGATTTATAAAAACCTAAAAATGGATCAAACATGAAATAAAACCACTACATACATGTATAATGAATTCCCAAATTCCTCAAACACCAATTTAGTCAATAGGTCTAGTGTACAACTTGGGAGAAAACATAACTTCTTCAGAAAATTATACTTTTCTGTGGGGCCCACATACTATCATGACACAAAAATACCACATGGAGAAATTTGGAGGAGTATAATATAAAATCATTAACCAAGGTAAAACAACCCATTATGGGCTATTATTATCAAGTTATTCTCCATCACTTTTGAACTAGGGTTTAAGGAGGGTTTTAGAGCAATTTAGCTTCTTAACGATTGTTCATAAATATATGCCCCTTAATCCAAAAAATAATGCTTAGAACATTCTATTAGAACCCTTCCCCAACTACCATGAAGCGATTATCCTCCCATGATTAATTCACACATCCCAACGAGCACCAAAAATCCATTTCAAGCTTGTTTCTCACTTCCTTGAACTCGTAAGAAGAAAAAAATGTTATATCTTGCTTAAACATTCAAACCAGACATTTGAAACTTGGACCAAAACTCAAGAAAAACCTGCTAAACCTTTAAAAATGATTATCGTTACATTTGAAAAATTGAAATCATGCATGCACACCTAATTTTTCCAATTATGGCTTGAGAATAGGTCTAGTGTAGACCTAGAATGCATGTCCAAACCCTATACCTACACTCTGAGACACTTGTGAGTGTCTCTATACCTCATCCACATGTTTCCCATGCTCTCACCAAGCTCAACCAACTCATACATACATGTAATCCATCATGACACACCTCATCCAACTAACTAGGCCTCAAAACTAAGCATCTTAAACATGCTTCCACCAACCATATTGACCTCCTCATGACTTCATCACTCTTGCACACTTACAAGAGCCTTTAACACAATTCATGACATCACTATATCATCCATCTAACTCATAAAGTAACTACAAAACTCTTACAATCCATCATACCTTCCCAAGATACCTCAAGACATCATGGCATTTCAACATGGCACTACCAATCAACCTTCATGTCCTTTTCCTTTTGACATCAATGACACTTAGACATCAATGAAAACATAAATGTCATCTTCTCATTTTGACATCAATGAAAACAATATGCCAACAATATCCCCTTTTTTATTGATGGACAAACCCATTGATGGAAAACAAAAAAATCTCATTCTCCCTAAGGTTACTCACATGTGTCATCATTTGATTTCCCCCTTTTGACATTAATGAAAAGAAACATAAATGCAAATTCTTGGTCCTCTTCTTTTGACATCACATTAGGCTCACCATTTGGTTGGAAACATCAACCAAATAAAAAATAAGGCCCATTTTACCTTTTCATATTTGTTTTGACTCATTAGAGTAACATAGCCCCCCCTTAATAGATTAATGCCCTCAAAAAGAGCCTCCTTACACATCTTCTTGAGATGAGAGAAAATCTGACTATCTCCCCTTGAGTCCTTGACACCTTCAAGACTTGATGTAACATGAATAGAGCCCTTAACCACACCTTATTTAAATGAACCACAAAAGTACTTACCTTGTTCTTGACATACACAATTTGACTCAATCCTTTAATCACAACTTCATGGCTGATACCAATAGATCATCTTGACAACTAGAGTCTACCTCCAAAATAAATTTTCTTACCTTATATGTAACATCTCTCATTCTCTATACAAGTATAATCAATTTGTAAATTGATCTTCATGGATTCTAGATACTAAACATTGATCAACTGATAACAAACAAATATTCTTCAACTTGATACAAATTACTAAAATAGTCAATTGTCACTAATCCTTCTTATGGTGCACAAAACATAATTTGTACTTAAAACCACTTACATCTGTCAAACAACCCTATTCACTATGCCACAACACCTCATATAAAGTAGGAATACTTGTATTTGATCATGCTCACAAGATCCTTCCGAGTCATTTATTCCTTTATGAATTATATAAAGATAACATGCACTCTTGTAAACTTCATCATGTTTCCAAACTCAGAACTTAATATTCAAACAAGGCTAGGACACAACTTATTTGACTTGAACTAGTTCATAGGACTAACAACCCCTCCCCCTCGGATCAAACATATTATTGATACTTCACACCTTCTTGGATGAACTTGAAGAAACCACTTAGTACTTCCTTTTCAAACTTTTCTCAAATAATCACAAGGAAATTATCACTCAAACAACACAAGCATTAACACACCTTGATCCATCAAGACCACATCATAACTTTTCTCTTATATCGATGGACTTTGTCTCAGCTGATCTCCACTTCAATATTTGCTATGAAAAACCTCTTGGATCCTCTTGATCACATAGAAAACTTACCTTGAAACACCATCCACCAATATTTATCTTCCATGTTGATACCTAAAAGTAATTCAACTCATCAAGCTTAATAATTTCACTATGCCCAGATTTGAGTAACTTTACCTCATTGTCTTGCCTCTAATTACCTGATCTTGACCTCAAAAATAATTGAATGGAACTATTTTGGCCTATATATCACTTATAATATTATAGACTTCAATAAATCAAAGAATATTTCTCTTAACAGTATACAATCTTTACCTCTCATGAGACACAAACCAAAATTAGGTCTCCAAAGACAATCTTAGGCAATAACATACTTACCTCACTTCTTCTTCTAACTGAAGCTGTATACCTACCTTTAGGGTATTCATTCAAGTATGACACCATATTCTTAACACACACACATGTATTAAGTATTCAACATGATAATATGACTGTGAATATCAATAAAATCATACATACATACATTTTATGCTTCAAATGAATGAATCTTTGTACTTAAACCTAGGAACATTTCGCCTATATTTGAATTTTTCTTCCCAAGAATGTCAAAAACCTAAATAAGGTCACAAAACACTACTACAAGCTAACACATATATTTATCATGCTTCAATAATGTTAAAATTTATTGCAAGCCTTCATACTTTTTGATGCACTTATCAAGGCACTAAAACACTATGATGAGACTAAATGGATCATATAAATGCTTTTGCAACATTCCTTTGACCATATTCATGCAACTTCTATGTCTGATCAAGTCATCATAACTCTCTTAACCTTTTTACCACTTGTTGGGACTTTATTATTCTATTTGAAGCTCATAGAACACTCAAACCCTCATGATAATACTATATGTGACAATGAGACATCAAGACACAATCCTCACATGACTACATATAGACCTGAATTGAGTCAAGCCATCAAAATTACCTTAACCATATTCATTGACCTTTTTCACACAAATTTATCAAGCTCCCCTTTACTTCATGCTTCATCTAATTGATGAATTCCTTTAAGAATCTTTAGAGACATCCCAAATCATGGGGATCTAAAACAACATATTAAGGAGATTCCAAGACCTCCTTAGCACTTGTGACTTGTCTTCTTCAACCTTCTTCTTATCAGCAATCTATGTGCACTCATAACTTTCTCCAACATATAATTTATGCTTAGATGGACTTTGTTATTGATTCATTCTTGGTTCCCATACCTTATTCTTCCTACTCTCTTGTACTTTAAGAGCTTGAAAATTCTTTTTTCCTTGAGGGACCATGAAAACAAATTTTTTCAATATGACCAACATGATGACAATTATAGAAAACAACTTCACTCTTACCTCTTGGATGAGTGTGAACTAAAACTTCTTCCATGGTTCCATGAATCCTCATTCTTGGAGAACCTTCTACCACATTCCTTTTCTCTATGAACAAATTCATTGCAAGCATAACAATAACCATTGAAATACTTTTCATACCTCATTACATTAGGTTGCCTAATAGGTTTAGATCTCTTTCTATCCATTATCATCCTCCTTTCTCTATCTTACATCTTCTTTGAACTTGTGTCATTATCCATTATGTTCTTATGACCATCATTATCATTGAGTCCATTTGCTCTTCAAGATGTCTTCCTTGAATCCTAGACCTATCCTATCATAAGCAACATTTTGACTATCCAAGAGATCATCTAGATCCTTAGAACTCTTCTCAAACTTCTGAAATGATCTTACCTTTCTAGTTTCTTTAGTCACTTCTACCTTTAGGGACTCAATTTATCTCTCATATCTGATGCACTCTTCCTCCTTAGACTTAGGTTTGTAAGTTAGTATCTCACTTGAGTTTCTAACTCATGAATGAAAATCTAATGTCTCTCTTAAAGAAGATGAATATTTTCTTCATAGTCCTTAACTGTATGCCTTCAGTTTCTTGTTCTTCTTCTCTACATGCTTCAACTCTTCTTGGACACACATCAACTCAATTTCAAGGTCATCTCCTAACTCTTCTTCATCTGAATCCTCACATGAACCTCCATATATGGAAGTTTCTCTTTTAGGCTCCTATCTCCTTTCACCATAAACAATGTTTCATTTCCAACATCATCATTATAGAATCAGAATCACTAGTTTGACTACTTACCTCAGATGAGCTGCAATCCTCCTTGGAATAAAACTTCTCTTGGACTTATTCTTGTCTTCAGAATTTTTGAATTTATTCTTACTCTTATCAGACCTATGGGACCTCTTATCATCATCATGATCTTCATCATGTTCTTCACCCTTATGCTTGTGAGGAAACTTGTTTGCAAAATGTCCAATCTCACCACAGTTGAAACACTTGAAGGGAAACTTACCCTTATACTTACCTGAACATGTTTTCAAATTTCTAGAAAACATACAATCAATTCATCATCATCAATATCAAAACATCATCATCCAAGATATTCTTACCTTTTGAATTCCTTTCATCTTTGAAGGTTGCTTCCTTCTTGGGAGGTTTATCAACACATGTCCTCATCTCATAAGTAGTCAAGATACCATGGAGTTCATCCATCAAAAAGTACTTAGATCCTTGGCTTCTTCTATAGTTGAGACTTTAGGATCAAATTTAGGAGTGAGAGATCTCAACACCTTCTACACCACCAAAAGCTTCTTTTCTTATTCTCATAATCCTCTAATGGTATTGACCACTTGATCTACTCTGAGAAGATATGCAACAATGGTTTCTTCTTCCTTCATCTTCAAAATTTCAAATTGATTCCTATAGGTCTAGATATTTTCCAAATTCACCTTAGAGTCACCTTCATAAATAACTTGTAGCTTATCCCACATAGCCTTAGCAGTAGCACATTGCATTACCTTGACAAAATCTTATTATGCCAATCCACACAAAATAACATTCATAGCTTTAGAGTTATCATTACTATCCTTCTTACCTACTGCATCAGTTGGAGGATTTTGAGGAATAGTGTACCCATTTACAACTAACTGCCAAATATCACATCCTAAGGAAATAATATGAGTTCTCATCCTGATGCTCCAAAAGGCATAATTTTCCCATAAAACATAGGAGCTTTTCTAGTAGAGGAACCACTTTGTTGACTCGCCATATCTATGCTTCAAAGGATCACCTTAAGCTTGCTTAAGAGAGGAATTGCTCTGATACCAATTTTTTGGAAGCATAAATACTAGGGGGTTGAATCAATGAGAAATAAAACTTTCATTCACTTAAACATTCATATCCATCAACCATTCAATTCAACTTAACCATTAAGCATGCATTCTTAAGAAACATAACCATTAGATGAGAAAATGAGAACACAAGAACACATAAACACCAAATATAAGTGGGAAACCCTAAAGGGGAAGAAAACCCACTAAAAAATATTTATTACAACAATGAATTAAATTTATTTGAGCAAATAACTCAACAAGGATAACCAACCCCTAGGTTTAGTGAGGCACCAACCCCACAAAGAGCACCAACCCTTAATAGAACACCAACCCTACAAGGAGCACCAAGCCCTATATTTAGTAGAGAACCAACCCTAAAAGGAGCACCAAACCATAGATGACTGATGGTGAATCTTATCTATCTCACATTTTAAATGTTGCATCAACAACTAATGGTGAATCTTCTTTATCTCCTTTTTTACTCTATCTTCCTCAAATATGCTTTTTTTATTAACTCGCTCAAGAACTTCTTCCTTCAAGCTGATTAGGTCATCTGACCTATCTCTCCAATAGATGAACATACTATAGATCATAATAAAACACTCTACCCCTCTCTTGATGTTCACAAAGACCTCCTTTTCTTCTTCAATCTCCCCTCTTGCTCATACTTTTCTCTCTTCCACCAATAACAAAATAAGCCTCTAAAACATGCTTATATACATGACTCATGATCATAACACACCTAGGTCAGCCATCATAGGGTAAATATAATCATAAAAAAATTGAAATCCTAAAAATAACATCCATGAAACCACTTAGGTTGGCAATAACATCTAGAACCTTCAAATCCTCCATTAGGTCTTAAATAGGCCTAATACACTAAAACTTCCCTCTCACCAAAATTGACCTTCTGGAAGCCAAAATTACCATAAAAAAACATTAAATAACACTTATAAATGTTTTATAAGTCCATTGACAACTTCCAACATGTTTTTACACCTTTTCATCATCATTTTATGCAATGAAACCACCATTTGGAGCAACCATCCTTACTAGGTCTATGGCCTACAAAACCGGTCCTCAATCAAATCACCTATATCATGAAAGTGTGACACATGTATGGAAATATAATGAACTTAGGGTCATCATAAAATTCTCATAACACCATCAATTGGATTGTAGAATCCCAAAAACACCCTCGCAACAAGTCACAAAAAGCGCCATTTTGCCCCAAAAATTAGTCTTGCAAAGATAGACTATAATAGACATCCAAATGGCTCAACTATGACCAGAAACAAATCTAGACATGTAGAATGAATTACCATCTTCCTCAAACATCAATTTCATCAACCGGTCAAGTGTACAACTTGGGAGAAAACATAACCTCTTTAGAAACTTACACTTTCTTATGGGGTCCACATACTATCATGACATACAAATACGACATGGATAAAGTTAGATGAGTCCTATAAAACCTAAAATCATCACTAAGAAAGTTCAAACAATCAATTATGGGATAATACAATCAAGTTCTTCTTCATCACTTTTGAACTAGGGTTTAAGTAGGGTTTTAGACCACCTTAGCTTCTTAACCATTATTCATAAAGCTCCGCCCCTTAATCCAAAAACAATGCCTAGAACATTATATTAAGAAAATTAAAAAAATACCATGAAGGTATCATCCTCCCATGTAAACTTCACACATGACAACGAGCACCAAACAATGCATTTCGAGCTCTATTTCTCACTTCCTTGAGCTCGGTAAGAGAAAAAATGCTACATCTTGCTTAAACATGCAAATAAAGACTTGAAACTTGAAATACACCTCAATAACAACCTGAGACATCTTAAATTTTTTTACCTTGCATTTATAAGCTGAAATCATACATGCACACCTCATTTGGCCACCTAGGGCTTGAGAATAGGTCTAGTGTAGGCCTTGAATGCATGTCCAAACCCTATACCTGCACTCTAAGACACTTGTGAGTTTCTCTACACCTCATCCACATGTTCCCCATGCTCTCACCAATCTCAAACAACTCATACATACATGTACTCCATCATGACACACCTCATCCTGCTGACTAGGCCTCATAACCAAACATCTTAAGCATGCTTGCACCTACCATATTGAAATCCTCTTGACTTCATCACTCTTGCACACCTACAAGAGCCTTTAAAACACTTCATGACATCACTAATTTATCCATCTAACTCAAAAATCCACTACAAGACTCCTATAAGCCATCATACCTTCCCAACACACCTAAAGACATCATGCCATCTCAACATGACACTACCAATCAACCTTCATGTCCTTTTCATTTTGACATCAATGACACCTTAAACATCATTGAAAACACCAATTTAATCATATCATTTTAACATCAATGAAATCACATTGCCAACACACTAAAAAAATTATTCCTTGAGAAAGAAATCAAACACACCGAGTCACCAATAAGACACACACGACACTAATATTTTATTCCAAAACCACTTCTTGGGAACCCACAAAGAATACATTCCAACAAGAATTGAAAAGGGCATATGAGGATGAAATTATAAAGGAGTGAATATATGGGAGTAATGAACCTTTGGAATAATTTCAAAGTGTTGATTCTAACTCAAAAATTCTGAGTCCTAAGAAGGTCATGGAAAAATCATGGTACAAAGGTATCTCAAATTCATTTCCTACCAATATGTCAATTCAGGTATGTTGTCATCATGCACAACCGGTTGGGAATGATAACCATGTTTCAGTTTCATTTCTCTTTCCCATGTCACTGCCATGTTTATGTCCTCATGATCAACATATTTCAAGAAATAAGGAGATAAAAATTACCTCTTGTGGTAAAAAAGTTTAGATGATTGGGTTCAATTTCAAGGTTGTTTCCACATGTGGAATATATGTGCTATGTTGAGATTTACAAAAGGAGGAATATCTTATTTCAAAATCATTATGGAGGGAAATTCTATCATGATGTGTTTGGGACATGATGGTGGTTCTAATTTTCCATTTCATATGTGGTTAACCCATGGTTCCATGAAAATGGAAGAGCTAGAAAGAATGGGGTGGAAGGGCAGCACTCTTATGGCACACATACTTATCACCCATCCTGGGTGAAGGGTCTTCTTCATGACCAAAGGGTCACCATGCTTGTAGAGAGTGGCGATATGCATCAATTTATTGAAGAAGAATTGGCAAGAAGGATGGGGCCAAACAAGGCTGGTTTCAAAGGCTACATAGTCACCATAACCTATGGAACATCTCCCCTTTGCACAAGAAAGATACCCCAACTCACTATTTCCATGGAAAGGTATGAATTTTGTATCAACTTCTTTGTTTTAAGTTCAGCTGAGGCACATATTGTTCTTGGGGGTCAAGGGCTCCAAACTTTAGGGGAATCTACCCTCAAAATTCACAAAAGGGGTTGAAGTTCCACTTACAAAATGAAGAGGTCAAAATTCAAGGAATCAAGAATGGGAAAGGTAGGCATGTTGAGCAAGGAAAGACTGATTTTATTTCCTTACTAACAGTTGGGAAAGGACTGATCATAGCTAAGAATGCAAGGAAGAATTTGGCAAACAACATCATGAGGAGGTATAAAATGAAAATTAAAATATGCAGGGCTGTTATGAGAGTTTTCTCAGTTAATATATGTTTACTCACAAGCAATAGAAGGTTGTCACTCAAGAAGAACTCCCAAAAAGGAAACAACTACAACATTTATGTGTCTATTGCATACTACTCTTTCAGCCTTCCACTCATTTTTGCAATTGAAGATGAAATTTCAATGATTGGGATGGTGGACACTCAAGCCCAGCTTTCCTAAAGAGGTATGCCCAGCTCTCTTAAAATTTATTTCAGTCATCATTGGTTCAATTATGAGGGGGGAAATACATAGCTACAATTGTGTTTGGGTTATTGTTGGAATCCTCCACCAAAGTGGGAGGTATGAAGATGTAATTATGAGGATGGGAAGATTTTTGGTGCTTGACTCTCTTGAACAAGGAGACTACTCTTTCCTTGGGGCCATTTGGGGTCCATCTTGTATTAAGAGAAAATTCACTTGCTTGATTTGGCACAAAGTCCCCATCTTCCATAAGACTGTCATGGACATATTCAGACCTTATGTGGCAGTCGGTTCCACTTGGCACCCATTGTTGAGCTTCTCTTCATCCCCCACATGGCCTACACCATTGCAAACAATGATAAGAAATCAGAATTGTCCCTGTCAAGTTCTTCTCAAAGTGTTGGTCCACTTACTAGCACTTATACACAGCTGCAAGAGAATTAAATGTTGGGTGATGTTTGGGATAGAGGAAGAAGAAAAAATATCTCAGCAAAAGTTATTTCTAATTCCAATAGTCATGGCATTTTTTCAGTCCTTCTCACACTTTCCGGAAGGAGAAAAAAAGTTATTTCTAATTCCAATAGTCATGGCATTTTTCCATTCCTTCTCACACTTTTTGGAAGGAGGAAACTCACCACCATGATTGATACCAATGAAGCTTGAGCTATGGAGGAAATTATTGGGAATTTTAGGAGGTTTTAGTGGCTGATTACTTAACTCAGAGTGACATTCCAGCAATATGGTGGAGGGACATTCAATCCACTTTGGATAGTGACTTGTCCTCAGTTCCTACATGGAGGATTTGAGTCATCATTCATCCCTTCTTGAAGAGGAAAAGGTCTAGTTGCAGTTGTCATCTTGATAACATGGACAAAAATCAACCGAGAAAGGGGAAAAAAAGAGAAAATGGGGGCGAGAAGGAGTTAGCTAATATGCTAATATTACATGAAGGAGGATGGATAGAAGATCATTTTTCTTGAACAATTTTTTTATTGTGTAGGTATAAGAAGGCATGGCTCGATTTATTTAGGATCGAGTACTTGCGATTGCTTGGGGACAAGCAATTTCAAGAGGGAGGATTGCCAAATTCCTTTTTGAAGGTTGATTCTCGAAGACTTTAACCAATTCTTCTCCCTATGGGTCTATAGAGAAAGACAAGGGAAGATTTGAATTATAATTTTATTATGGTTAGGTAGTTTTTAAATTTATTATTATATATCTTATTGGGAAATCTAATGCTCCAATAGAGGAACTTAAGAAGTTAGAAAATAAAGGTATTTTTTTAGAATTTGAGGATTCTAATAAATACGGATTTAATCAACTTACACATTATATAATGTTATAATAAATATTTAAATAAAGACTACATCATAACATAAGTAAATAAAGAAATACTTACAGAAATAAATAACACAAATGACACAATATTTATAGTGGAAAACCCCAATAGGGTAAAAACCACTTTGAAAATAACCTTTTACTTCAGAGAACTTATTTTACATCCAATAAGATCACCTCCTCCTTTGAAACCCTATTTACAAGGGTAAAACCAAATCACTTGATTTGCACACCTTTGATATATTTCCCAAATATATCAAATGAGGACCTAAAGTCCTTTTTATATAAGGTGATTGGGTATGTCTCCCGACCCACCTTTTCAACCTAAAATAGTTGACACATACACCTAGGTTTATAATAATTAATATTATAAATATAATCATTTCATGATATTAAATATTTAACCTAAAGCATATACCTAGGTTAGCATATTTAATAATAGAAATAGAAATATTTCATATTATTAAATATTAACCTATATATTAGTGATGAGCCCATATACATTAAGGGTTGGTTAGACCACTTAATCATTATGTTCCAACACTCTCCCTTAATGTTAAGTGGGATAACATAACATATGCTAATAGATTATCTGCCCGTGATACACTATAGGATTTACAATCTTTAAACCATAAAGGTTTTAGGCTAGCATATCGGTTGAGGGAATTATAACACCTTCATCATACTCAATTTAAATTTTGGTACAAAAGGATTTGGAATCCCAAAGATCATCCCATGATCAAGGTAAGTATGATTTGTGATTTTAACATGTTCTTACGAGGTTCTCATAAAAGATTATTGAACCTAAGCATATAGGAGCCTTTTTACAACCAAGGACCTTCTTAACAATATGCTTGTCTTTGGATGTTTACTAGTAAACTCAATAGCACTAAAGAGTTTATCTTGAAGACCACCTTTAAGATCTTTCTACAATTCTTTCTAAAAATAATTCAAAGAGGTATACATGTCAGAAGGTCTTTTTACACTTGCTCGAAGGTCTTTGTTTTGCACTTTCCTGAAGGTCTTTTATAAATGCCCAAAGGTGTTTTTAAAAAAACCAAGTTTCATTAGGAGGTGACATTGTCATGCATACTCCCCCTCAATGGAAACTACACCAATCCAAGGTTTTCAAAAAAGTGAATTTTTTTGCGGCACTCAAGGACTTTGTGAATATGTCAACAACCTGCTCTTTAGTCAACATGAACTTGAGATTTATGTCATCACTTAACACCTTCTCATGGGTGAAGCGTATATATATCTCAATGTGCTTCATCCTCTGATGTTGAACCGGATTCTTAATCAAGAGTAATATAACTTTGACCACCACATATAAGAGGAATACTTCCTTTAACTTCCATGTGTATCTCTACCAACAGCTACTACAGCCACATGGATTCTTTACTTCTTCCATTGTACTTCTCTATCTCAATAGAAGAAATGGAGACTATTGATTGCATTTGCTGTTTCAAGTAATGGTTCCTACACCAAAAAAACTTAAACACATATCTAGTATATTTTATAACACAACATCAGTATGGTTAGAATCAAAAAATATATATAAGATAGCATTTTCATTCTTAGTATAATGTAACCCATAATTGATTGTTCCTTTAATATATCTACTTTTTTTTTTGCAAGATTCCAATCATCTCTAAAAAAGGTTCATGCATAAACCTTGAAGTAATTCCTATTGTATAGGAAATATACGATCTAGTTATATTTAGATAAATCAAACTATTAACTAACAACATATATAAATAGGATCAACATTTTTCATATGTAGATTTAGGGTCAATATTTATTCCAACTTCTATTGAAGTAGAAAATGGGTTACAATCAATCATAAGAAACTTTTTCAATAAAATGGTTGCATATTATGTTTTGAAAAATAACAATAGAATGAAATACAATCATACAAAGAACATGATGTGAGAGACCTATGATGCTAAATCTCTAGATTTGCATAAATAAATTCAACAACAATAAATCAAATTAACTCATGAAATGGAAAGTACAAAAAATATAGAGAAAATGAAAGTAGAATGGAGCAATTTCTATTGAATATTAGAGGGCATTTTATACAATTGCTTGCTCCTATAATCATGGAGTCAAGTCTCATCACCTTATCCCCATATCTCTCCTCTAATCCCTAGTCATACTCCCACACCCCTATCCATGAGTTGTGCATGACAACTAATTGTGCACACTCACATATTATTTAAATATTAAATAATACAAATATTCAAACCATATGTTCACACTATGAACACTAATTTCCTAACATTCACCCCCTTAGAGTGAACATGGGTGAGTTCTGTCTAGTACTGCTCATGTTCTACAATACGATGGTTTTCAAAGAGTACCATCAACTCCAATAGGTTTTCTAGTGGAACCATTAACCACTCTGTATGTGATTTTCTAAGAGATTCACAAACTCTCAAATTAGTTTTCTAGTGGACCACCAACCACTTTCATAGCAACGTACATGTTTCCTCATCCACAATTTACAAAAGAGAACAAAATATAGGAAAATATGTTCCTTACTATGAACATGAATTATCCATCTGTTCTTTATTTACTACCACACATGCTGAAATTAAACACATTGAACACAACTGAAAAAACATGGCCACCAAAGTAATATTGTGGCCTCGTCAATGGTGCCTGACGAGAGGTCACTAAAACACCTCCTTCCTCCATTGCCTCCAGCCTCCATTATGATGTTGCTAACTCAACTAAATTTGTCTTTGAGTCTCATTTTACAATTCTATTGGGTGTCGGTTTCAACCGATAATGTACCCCCTCACTATGGACGTCGTGTACAAGTGAAAATGCGTCTGATTTTTGACAAGTGGGGCAATTTTTTTTTATAATATACTTTTACAATGACTCACAAATCTACAATGATTTGACACTTTCAGATGTCGACTATGAAACAACAAAGTTGATAATTTAAATGGAAATACACACAAATGATTCCTAAGAGGTAGGACATAGACAATATGACCACCACTAAAAAAATGGCTTGAGATGAATGATAATATATTGAAGCACAAAGCAATGTATGATTAGATCGAACTCACACCATATCTAATTGCCATTCCAAACAGATGCAGAAACAAACTTTGACAAAAAAATATTTTAATCATATACAAATTCCATAATTTCTTCAAACGCCAGAATCTATTTCACGTTTTCTATTAAACGTAAAGCGAGTTATTCTGAAATTTTAACTTGATGAAGCGATAAAATATATATCTTCAAAGCCCCAATTTTTTAGAATATTCGGAATCTAGGTTTTTGAGAAAAACACGATTTACCAGTCATTTTTTTGAAGATCAAAATCCAAAAAATGGCCATGAAAGCTTAAAACTCTCATATCTACATCCTAAAGGCTACATTTTTATGCTCTGATGAATCTCATAGCATGTCCTTTCTTGCTATGATACCGGTGTTCGCTCGGAATGTTTCGGCCACGGGAATAGAGTTGCTTCTATCCTTTCATTCCTTTTAGAAACAGATGAGGTTAGGGTTAGGAGGAATCCTTGTTGAATGTCGAGATGGTGTGCGCGTACCGTAGAGAAAGATCGGTGAGGCTGCGGAGAACTCCTTTTTGTCTTGGAAGGACTACCTGCAAATAAGAACACAAGACCACAAGATTTTGATTAAACAATAAATGAGGAAACTGCCTTGGGCCTAGGAAATATAAAACTTCCTTTCGAAGGTGGTCAGTTCCCCTGCTAATATGAATTAACACAAAAGACTTGCAAAATATCAATTAAATTGTTTCGTTAAACTGGGTAGGGGAAATGTTGGTTTTCTAGTTTTGATCAGAGGAACCGATGCGATTCATGTATCGATAACCGATGCGATTCTGCGATAATAATCGATACCGGTGGGTTCTAGGATCTTCTTGGTAGCTATGGTGTTTGTAATGGCTGGTTTTGGATGGTATTAGGAAATGGGATGATTAGAAACAAAAGAATGGCAGTTAGATGCAATGGCACGTTGGGTAGTGGATTCGAAAGCGGATTTAGGAACCTTTGAGATTCAAGAAGCATAAGAAATCTTATAACAAAGGACATGCAAGATGTGACTTCTTGGTTTTGACCAAGATGCAAGTTGATCTCCTTGGTTGTAGACACTTACACGGTTTCTTTACTCGTCTCTGCTCTGTCAAGTGAAGATCTGGACTCTGTTCCTCACTCATGATGCTCTTTGTTGATTCAAAAATCATTGGTGATCTCAAAATGAAATTCCGATCCGTTGTTTTGGTTTGGGAGCCCATTTACGAGGAACCGATGGCGGTTGCGTGTAAGCGGCGGTCGAGTAGAACCGGCATCGGTAAGGAAAAAGTAGGCTATTTTTAGTAAAATAGCCCACCTTCCCTACTTTTCTCCCGAGAGATCAGTTGCGGGCTTGGTCAAATGGCTAGAAGGTCGGCTTTGGGTGCGAGTAAGGAGGCATTAGTTATGGATGTGAGTCTAGACCAAGTCATGGGTCTTAATTAGGTTAGTTTAGGGTTAGGGCTAGGTCATGATGAGGTGGCAAAGTGAGGTGGCGGGTAAGGTGATGTGGATTTATCAATTACAAGGTAATTAATAAATAATTGTGTAAAGTTTAGGTAATGAGGTTAGGTTGCGAAATGGGATGCGGGTCACAAGGGGTCGTAAGACACGAATTTGGTGTCTACATTAGCCCCTTATTGTCGTGTAGCTTGTTCTGTAAAGCTGCGCGGACAATAATATGAAGTGGTTTCTCATGTTAAGGATATAGGTAATCCCCCTCAAATCTATCACAGATTGAGTGAACGGGAAATCAGGGATAGGGTTGATAAAGGGTATATGTTGTAGAGAGGATGGTAAGGTGGTGGGGTAGGTCCAAGGAAGCAGACGCATGTTGAAATGCAATAGTACGACGAGGGTACATGATTTGACAAGCAAACTAGCAATGTGTAGGCAAAGGTCGATAGTTTATCCAAACAAGGGTGATATAATCCCTGGTATCCAAGGCATAGGAAGTAGCTCGGGGTATATAACGGTGAGGTACGAGGAGCATTTAGGCATGTTCGGCAGTACCAAATGGTTGGTTTGGTTGAGATAAACGTCACGGTCTAGGTCTAGGCAAAGTTGGTCGACAGATCAAGTCAAGGACCCTAATCATGCTAAAACACGAACAGGTGAGCTCGATTGAACACAAGGTACATGATGGATGGATAAAATAAAACGTTGATTGTGGGTATGGTATTGAAGTGATACGGCCTTGGGTCAGGCCAAGTGGTTGGGCGGTGGCCCTGGGTCAGGTTAGATGGGTAGGTTGAGGCCTTGGGTCGGGCCGGATAGGTAGGTTGAGGCCTTGGGTCGGGCCTAATGGTTAGGGCGAGGCCTTGGGTTGGGCCGAATAGGTAGGGCGAGGCCTTGGGTCGGGCCGGATAGGTAGGTTGAGGCCTTGGGTCGGGCCTAATGGTTAGGGCGAGGCCTTGGGTTGGGCCGAATAGGTAGGGCGAGGCCTTGGGTCGGGCCAAATAGGTAGGTTGAGGCCTTGGGTCGGGCCAAATAGGTTAGGGTGAGGCCTTAGGTCGGGCCGAATAGGTAGGTTGAGGCCTTGGGTCGGGCCAAATAGGTAGGTTGAGGCCTTGGGTCGGGCCAAATAGGTTAGGGCGAGGCCTTGGGTCGGGCCGAATGGTAGGTTGAGGCCTTAGGTCGGGCCGAGCGGTAGGTTGAGGCCTTGGGTCGGGCCAAATAGGTAGAGGCGAGGCCTTGGGTTGGGCAAATGGCAGGTGAGGTCTTGGGTCGGGGTTGGACAAGTGAACAAATGTTGTGGCAAGAAAGGTGGATAGAGGCGATATTGGTGAAAAAGAGGCAAAGGAGTAAATAAGGGCAAAAGAATGGGGTGAAAGTTGGGTAGCGAACCGATGTCGATTTACGCATGACCGATATCGGTTAAGGGATCGATACCGGTTCCTTAGGGCAAAATGAAACCGATATCGGTGAAAGCCGAAAAACCTATAAAAAGAAAAATACGGCTTGTCATTGTCACTTTTGTTATTTGTAATCCAAATCGACTTGTCTGACGTGGAGAGTTGATTTGGAGGGTTATTGAGTGAGGTGGAGCTATTTGATTGGTGGAGAGAGTTGATAGTGGGCCCGATTGAGGAGGAGGCAGCAGGTGATTGGCCAGGGACCCAGTAGATCAGGATTGGAGCCATGGCACGAGGCGAGGAGGAGGCTGGAGAAGTGGACCGGTGGACCGCCACCACCCATCCCACCATGATGCGTGTCGTAATCATGCGTGGGAGGTTCTAAACTCGTGATTTTATGCATTGAAATGGTTATTAGGCTAAATGGGGGGGTTTGGGTAGGAATTTGTATTTTGTAGGAAATAATGAGTAAATGGAGGTAATTTGAAAAACGGAGAGGGTAGATAGGTAAAATAGGGTAATGCGGCTAGGTGGGTAAAATTGGAGGGTGTTTGGGTGGGTAAATGGGTAGAAATAGGAAAAAAATGGGTTTTGGGGGCCGCGCGGGGGTTCGGCTCCGGAAAGAAAACAGTGACCGATGTCGGTCGCTAAGCGACCGGCATCGGTCGCAAATTTGCAGGGTTTGGTTGAGTTGGGAGGGACCGGCGTCGGTCGCGTATCGGCCGGTATCGGTGGCGTTGGGATGGGTTGAGGGTTTGGTGGTGGGTTAGGTGGGTTGGGTGGTTTGTGGTGGGTTAGTGTGTTTAGGGTTTAGGATGGGTTTGGGTGGTTTGTGGTGGGTTAGTGTGTTTAGGGTTTAGGATGGGTTTGGGTGGTTTGTGGTGGGTTAGTGTGTTTAGGGTTTAGGATGGGTTTGGGTGGTTTGTGGTGGGTTAGTGTGTGGGTTTGGGTGTTTAGGGTTTAGGGTTTAGGATGGGTTTGGGAAGCTTGTTGGGTATTAGGGTGTGGTTGGCCGTGTGAGTGGGTTAGGTGTGGGTTTTGGGTTGGGTTGTGGGTTTTGGTGGTTGTTTAGGGGGGTAGAAAGTCGGGGTGTGGTCGGGGGATAAAAAAGGGGTTTAGATGGTAAAGTAAATGTTATAATAAAGAGTAGGTCTAAGAATGTGGGTTGGTTTTGCGAGGCACGTCGGCGGTTGACGATGCGTGATAGGATGCCTCCACTATTGAGTCGGATGAGGCCACACGTATCTGCGGCGCATTGGGCCATCATGCGCGAGTGGGACTCGGCGGGGTCGAGTACGAGAGCGATAAGAGGATCACGGCTGATGGTCGCCCTCATCGAGAGATGGGATCCGGCGGCCAATGTGTTCCATCTTAGGCCAGGGAGATGACCGTCACATTAGAGGATGTGTATCGCATCCTGCGGCTACCGATCGAGGAGAGCGATCTTCGAGTAGTCGAGAAGCTGCCATGGACAGCATACTGCAGGTTTTTGGGGATGCAGCCGCGCTTCTTACGTATCATAGCGCGAGCATTGGATATGGTGACATGTACCGCGCACACAGACATGAGACACGGCTTGCCGTGTTGATGATGATAGGGATCACCTGCTTCGCCCTCCCGGATTCAGAGGGAGGCCGCTTCCCACGAGCATTGATGGGGGTGCTGCTGGAGATGGTGGAGGAGCACACCTGTTTCGCATGGGCACCAGTGTATCTGGTGCAATTATACAGGGAGTTATGGGGCTATCGCCGGAGGAGGCGATTTGGTATTTGTTCTACATTTTTGTTGCACTGTTGGGCATACGAGCACATCGTATGCATCAGGCCGGTAGGGCTACCCCCGGCAGGGGCCACGCAGTCGTACCGATATGGCTTTCGAGAGGTGGTTGGGGGTCGTGGGCCAGCCACGGCGGTTGTTGCGAGTCGGGATGTGGCCTCTTATAGACATCTGCTAGCTAGGGCCTTACAACAGTAGACATTGTATGGAGACCCTACGAGAGGTCACCATCACGGAAGAGAGCCGCTTACGATTGCGCCTAATCAGTACACATTTTGGATAGCGAGACGGAGGCTAGGAGAGTATGGCGGATACCCCTGGAGAAGTGCGCGAGCGAGATGGGGCTGCGGCAGGGATGAGCCACCTCCCGTTCCTCGGTACTGAGGAGAGATGATGTAGAGGCCCCCCTTGCTGCACACAGCCTTTGGATCAGTTGGGTAGCGAGAGAGGCCGGCGGTGAGGTATAGATGATGCGGGTGTGCGGGAGCATACGAGGGGGTGGTGGGGTGCAGGCGAGAGAGCGGCCGAGATAGTACTGCTGCATGCATGGACTTAGGCTGCAGTGATAGGAGAGAGAGATCAGCTCAGGGGTCAGGTGCAGCTCTTACAGGGGCAGCTAGCTGCAGCACAGGCACATATAGGTGTCTTACGAGGGCGGCTTAGCCGAGCTCGAGCACGCAGCACGGCGGCACCACCACCAACACCACGGCCCGGAGTGCGAGTGCAGTGACGGCGGCGGCCACAGTACCACACCACCACCACCGGCGTGTACAACCACATCCCGAGCACGAGTGCAGTGTGCAGGTACCACAACCCACAGTACCGGCAGCGGCGCAGCACGAGCACGGGGCACTTTGGTAGTAGGTGTCAGGGGACCAGCCCCAGTACCTACGGTGGCTCGAGAGCGTTACATGGAGGCTAGAGCGGAGGCCCGATACTATCAGGATATTCTTGATAGTGCAGGGGGCTGATTATCAGCCCTATGCGGCACATAGAGCAGAGACCTCTCGGAGCCAGAGGTCTCAGGGAGGTGCAGCCACAGCTGGTGGGTCCGTCACAGGCAGGAGGCGAGAGGCACCACAGGGACCAGCGGGGAGAGGTGCCGAGGGCGGTGGGGAGAGCTGAGGGATCCCAGACATGACTTTTGTATTTAGAGATGGGCACCGGTCTGCGAACCGGGTGTATTGATAGAGGCCTGCGTGCCTATGTATTATTCATGTATTCATTTATTCATTTATTGTATACCGGCCTGCGAGCTGAGTAGGGGTTGTATAGTGGATCACAAACTGCGAGCGAGCAGTATATATCTATTTTTGATACGAGGACCGGCTGCGAGCGAGTCGAGATTTTTGTGATTATTGCGGCTGCGTGCGGCTTTGGTGGTTTATGAGATCACGAGAGGCCCGATGTAGGGCACATTGTATTTTGAAAATTTGTATATATATAGAGACGATGTTTTGATCCACATGCCAGTGTTCAAAATGTGTTTAAATATTTGGTTAATGGTTGGTAATATATAGAATGTGTGATGAGTTTAATTGACATGTTGATAGATGGATGATCTTTGATGTTTTTGTTTTTTTTTGTACGTATATATGAATGTCGGGTTATGTGATGAATTGGTGGTTTTGTGACATTGTGATATATATAAGCGATGAGTTGGATCAAATGATGTATAGATTGATAGTTTCTTGATATCCGTAGTTGATGGTTTGTGTATTTGTATAAAATAAATGATGTTAATGAAATTGTAATGCTATGTGTGGTGGATGAACAAATGTGGTAAATTGTGTTGTTTATGCAGGAAAAGAGGCGGGCGCGACAAAAATTTAGGTGAGAAATGAAGAAAAGAACAGCTTTGTTGAGAAAAGATAGGTGTGTAACCGATGTCGGTTGAGAACCGATATCGGTAGTAGATAACCGATATCGGTTAAGTAACCGATCCGGTTATTTAAATATGAGCTTTTCTAAAAATAGAAAAGCTAGGGTGTGACTTAAGTTTTAATTTTAGAGCCATGCAAGAGGTTAAATACGTGAGCGCGCTTTTTGACGGTGAGGCAGGTATTTGCATGAGAGATTTGAGTGATAGGAGGAGAAGAAAGAGAGATTTGGGTGATAAGCAGGAAGGTGAATGCGATCGGAGATTGAAAGTAGAAAGGTGAATTTGAAAAGAGTGGTGATAATGGCGGGACGAGGGGAAACATCCGGCGAGGCGGGGACAAGAGGGAAGACAAGGGCCACCTCAAGCTCTGCAACCCCGAGAGGTAAATGTTTTGGTTGTGATTTGATTTTTGCATGTGTTATGAATAAGAGATTAAATGGGTAGATATGAAGAAGAAAACATGATAGCAAGGGTTATAAGTGAGGTAAGTGTTACGTGGTAGGTAATCACGGGTTTGGGTATGTGTGTATACTGAGAGAGGAATAAACGAGAAATTTATTGTCGTGAGGTGGTTGTTTTAGGCAAGATGTATGTAATTGTGAGTGGCCGGTAGCGGTTAGAAAGAACCGGTATCGGTTACTCAACCGATATCGGTTATGTATAACCCGATACGATTCTTTGGAGAATTTCGAGAATGTTTGAAAAACCACGACGGATTGAATGGTTGTTTGTTGTTTTGGTATATGCGAGCGAGGCGGGATTGAGGATGAATGATAGTGTGCAGTATTTGTTGTCACGAATCCGAGCGGATGTAACACTAATTTGAATGGACATTGATAAATCGTTTGGGGTTAAGTGGAATCCACTATTATTCACGAATCGCACGTAATCACGCTATGTTGCGAGGCATTGATTGAGAGATGGAATCCGAGATAAATACCTTTTATACGCAAGCGGGGAGATAGCGGTAACATTGGAAGATGTGTTTGATTTTGAGACTCCCTATTACAGGAGAACCAGTATATCAGGCACTACCTAGCGGCACGGGGAGCGATAACAACAGTATTTGGTCCATACGCACGAGATTTGACACAGCGGGGTTTATCTTTTACATATGGGGTAATGTATGCAGCACACCCTGAGGAGACAAGGTTAGCAGTGATATTAATGATAGCGGTAGGGTATTATGCGTTACCGAGGGCGGAAGGGGGAAGATTTCCAAAGGCATTGATGTGTGTTATTTGGGAGATGATAGAAAGGAACGTGACTTTTGCATGGGCACTGCATATTTGGCGGAGCTATACCAGGGGTTTATGGGCTTGTAGGTGAAATCACGGGGCGATTTGGATTGTTCATACTTATTACCTTTGTTGGGCCTATGAGCACATTGTTTGTGTGCGACCAATAGGCCAATCCCTCCAGGCAGGAGAGACCGGAGTACAGAGGTTGGGATTCAGACGATGGGTCCAGACAGAACAAGAGGCCAGATCCCAGGCCGTGACAGGTGATATTGAGTATTACAGGCAGGTATGGGAGAGAGTGACGGTTGCGGATATCTGTTGGAGGCCATACGGAAACTATATGGTAACAGAGAACATAGCTGAGGAGTTGAGGGGTGTAGAGCGATTGAGGTGGATCGCAGGGCACAGGCCGGGTGAGTATGAGAGGATTCCTATAGATCGCGTGCGGCGACAATTTGGATTTGTGTAGGATATACCCCTGGCTTATAGACCATATATGAGGATCGACGCCGAGGCAGCATTCTCACCTCCCCGGCCAACACCTCCAGAAGGGCACTGAAGAGGTAGCTTGGCGATCGCGAGGTAATGGATGCGGGAGCAGCAGAGGCCTATAGATTATGGTGGGTAGCGAAGCTGCGAGGTGTACGTGAGCGTCGACATAGTGGTGATTACGGAGAGAGGATCGTCTGCAGCGTTTGGTTGGCAGCTCAAACGCAGGTGAATGAGACAAGAGGATTGTTAGTGGTTGCGGAGTCACGTGGGGGAGACTAGAAGGTGGAGTCCTCCATGCGAGAGGCGTATTCATATGTTACGGGAGAGATTGGCGAGATCGGTGGCGGTACCAATAGCCATGGTACCTTTGAGGACGAAGAGAGGCCGGCGAGAGGGTCGGCGATCACGATCATCACCTAGTTCGGGATGAGGCGTGAGGGTGCGAGTAAATGTTAGCAAGGTATAAGAATAAATAAGGATCCGACACTGCGTGTCGATGATAGAGAAGATGTATTTGTTTAACATCTAAATAAAGCCGAATATGTATGTTGATTTGAGTTATGATAATAATAAGATTGTTTGTGTTTTGATTTTCGGTGTTTTGAAAAAGGATAAAGAGGGCTGTGATTAAATAGAAATACACAAAAATATTTATATTCACCCACGAGGATAGGTTATGGTAGGGGATGGTCGAGCTAACCTTGGGAGACCCCATGTCTCAGAAGTGCTACCTACATAGCCCATTGCACAAAGCAAGGAGGGCCTCGGGCCGATGTAGTTCTCCCTTAGGATCGGGAGAGGTGAATTCGAGCAATTTGGGTATGGTTAGGCAATTTGTTGGTTGATAAGAATTTGATGTTGATAGGGTAATGTTGTTGGTGTTGGTAAGGTATGGGCGATGTTGATGTAGGTATAGGTAAAGCGAAAGTTAGCTTACCCAAATAATAGGGAACCGTATCGATTAAGGTCAACACACAATCCTAAAGTCGAGCAAAAGAGGCAAAAGTGTCCCGTAGTTGAGAAGAGCTAAACAAACCACATATTAAAATAGGATGAGCTTGAATCCCTAGGTACCTTGCATAGGCGAGAAGTCGATAGGTGAAAAAAGTTGTATAATCACAATATATCGGATATACGTCACGTCCCTTGAGTTTTGTTGCTTTGACAAATGGTGAGGTGAGGTGGATGATATAGGTGAGTACTGAGAGAACTTATTACAAAGTGAGTGTTACGCGAAAGAGAACCTACCCTAAATAGACAAGTCCATGACTCAAAAGTCCTTTTGAATGAGGCTTTTCTTTTATTGAATGTAGACTGATCGATGCGGGAAGTCTACAAGGGATATTGATTGTATTATTCTTGAGGTCTTCACGAAGCTGATCAATGCGAGAAGCTTCGATAAAAGGTTTGTGTATAGCTGTCCTTCGAGGGAGCGATCTATTTATAGTAGTGAATATGATTGTAATGCATAGCATTTGTCCTTAGGGAAGCGATCTATATATAATAGCAGCAATAGTTCGGCATATAGCTGTCCTTCGAGGAGCGATCTATATTTAATTTAGATGACTAGATGTTCGTTTGGCGTGAAGCATCTAGTTTAGTAGGAAGTTTGACTCGAGAAAATCCCATAAGAATACGGCTTATTTTAATATTTTGAAGTCATGGACTAGACTAAAAAGGGAAGGCTTCATCGAGGGAGGTGAGGATCAAACTATGTGAGCTTGATTGTTATTATGAGGTGTAGGAAGCGAGTGTATGTAGTGGTAAGTGAGCTCGGGACGAGCGGCAGGTAGATAAGAAGTGATATAACACTAATTTCAACAGTAGAATGGTCGAAGATCACGAGGCATTAAGGGGTTCGAGAGCTCGGGTTTACCATTAAGTGAAGCTAAGCGATAAGTACGAGATCCATAGGTATGAGTGATTATATAAGGCCCAATCGATTGGGAGCAAATTTTCCACGTTTGCTCTTTTCTAGTTTGGTTACATGTTGATTCTCTTTGAGAACAAGATCACCAACCTTAAAGGTACGCTCATGAAGTCACTTATCATAAGCACGTTTAATGCGTTTTTGATAGATTTGAAGGTGATCAAAGGCATGTAAGGCGGCGTTCGTCAAGAAGCTCAATTGGGCTAACCGCTCTTGGCGGAAATCATCGTTGGTGAGAATATCACGAAGAGATATTCTAAGGGAGGGTATTTGTATTTCGAGAGGCAAAACAGCCTCGTACCATATACAAAGAAAAAGGTGTGGCATTAGTAGAGTACGAATGCTAGTACGATAAGCCCAAAGGGCAAAGGGAATGTGATCGTGCCAATTTCTTCCGGATTCATTGACAACTTTCATGAGGATTTTGGTTAGTGTTTTATTAGAGGACTCGGCTTGCCCATTGGCTTGTGGATAGTAAGGTGATGAGAAACTAAGTTTGATACCAAAGTTGTCACAAAGGTCTTGCAACAACTTGTTTTTGAAAGATTTTCCATTATCATTATAGGCGATGAGGAACACCAAAGCGACGAGATAATGTGGTGGTTAATGAACTCGACAATTTTTCTTTTTGATTGAAATGAGTGGAATAGCCTCCACCCATTTTGTGTAATATTCGGTCGCTGTGATTATCCAACGGTGACGTTGTGAAGAGGTTGGGTGAATCTCACCAATAAGGTCTAAACCCCATTGTGAGAAGGGCCAAAGATCTCGAGCGATCTGGAGCGGGTGGCTAGGAGTATGTTGAAGGTTGGCATGTTCTTTGACACATAACACAACGCTTAACATATTCATAGCGATCGTTATTGAGAGTAGGCCAATAATAACCAAGGCGAAGGATTCGTTTGGCCACGGCAAGGCCGCTAAAATGTCCACCACAAATACCGTCATGGACCTGTTGGATGGTATGAGTGGCCTCGCGCCTTGATTAGGCGAAGGAGGATGCCATCAAAGCCACGTTTATAGAGAGTCCCCCATGACAACATAACGCGAAACACTTTTAAGAAAAGCACGTTTGCCGTTACTAGTAAGGTCAGGTGGGAGGACAGAGATTGTAAGGTAGTCGTGAAATTGGTGGTACCAGGTATCCTGTGAATTAGTAGACACAGTATTTATCATACAAACTACGGGGTTGAATAGGATGGGGCAAAAAGTTGTTGGACCATGACGAATAATTGAGTCGGTTGGCGCGGTGGGAATTTGCGAGGCTAAGCAAGCCATAGTATCATAAATTTGTTAGTGGAGCGGGAATGGTTTATATAGAATAGTGGGTAAATAAGGCTAGAAGTGAATCCACGTAGTGTTTGTATTTTGAAGTTCCTCGTTTTTGCATTGGTAGATGCCCATAGCTTGATTGACTACCGATTGAGAGTCGCCAAAAATGTTGATAGATGTGATACCTAAGTGTAGCGCAACTTGGAGACCGAGCAAGGGCCTCGTATTCCATTTGTATTATTAGTGCGAGGAAATCAAGTCGGAATGAAAGAGGCATAGGTTCAGCATTGAGAGGAATGAGAACAATGCCGGCTCCTCGCTGTGGCGCATTTAGATCCATCGAAGAAGAGGGTCATTGGAGTACGACTCCTCCGTGAGGAAAGAGTAGCGATGAGTTCGTCGGGAAATGTGAAATTGGTAAATTGTTCCCTTGGTAAAGGAGCTTCCGCATGAAGTTAGTCTGCGATGGTTTGTCCTTTGATTGATTTACGGTGGACAAACTCAAGGTCGAGTCGGTGAGAAGCATGAGCCATCTAGCAAATCGTTGGTTGAGATGAGGTTTGGCATACATGTAATGGATGGGGTCTGTATTGGTGATGACGAAAGTCTTGTGATTTAGAAGGTAGTGTCGGAGTTTGGTGGCCACGAATGATAGGGCAAGGCACAATTTTTCTACATGTGTGTACCTAGTCTCATAGTCCACCAAAGTACGACTTATATAATAAACGGCTTGTTCGTGATTCTCAGAGTCACGATGTGCAAGCATGGCTCCTACAGCGTGGTCGGTGGCGGAAAGGTAAAGGTAGAAAGGGTGGTCGTCTTGGGGTGGGATAAGCACGGGTGGCTGCAAGAGATAGGATTTGAGAGCTTCGAAGGCTTGGTGACATTCTTCGCTCCATTGGAATGCAATATCCTTTTTAAGGAGGTGATGGAAAGGTTGACACCGATCAGAGTTGGGAGATGAAGCGTCGGATAGATTGGAGCTTACCTTGTAAACTACGCAATTGTTTGAGATTTTGGGTGGGGGCATTTCTAGGATAGCTTTGACTTTAGATGGATCGACCTCAATGCCCACACAAAGAGGCGATAAAGCCAAGAAGTTTTCCCGAAAGAACACCAAAGACACATTTCTTCGGTTGAAGGCGGACAGAATATTGTAACAGGCGATCAAAAATAATGGTTAAAACATCGAGATGTTCACTACGATGTTTAGACTTGCCGAGAAGATCGTCGACATAGTCTTGAGGATAGTGTGCATAATGTCATGAAAAATGTAGGTCATAGCCGGCGATAGAGTAGCACCGGCATTCTTAAGGCCAAATGGCATGACACGATAATGAAGGTTCCCGAGGAGTTATGAAGGCGGTTTTGTGTTGATCGGCGGGCGGCCAAAATTTGGTTGTATCTGAAAAGCCATCCATGAGAGAGAGCATCTCATGACCTGCGATTAGATCAACAAGTTGGTCAATGCTAGGTAAGGGAAGTCATCCTTAGGGCAAGCGAGGTTAAGATCCCGGAAATCTGTGCATATCAGAAGTCCCCTGTCGCTTTAGTAGCCAGTGCGATGTTAGAAATCCATTGAGGATAGTCAATAGGCAAGATGAAGGAAGCGAGAAAGGAGTCATTGGAGCTCCTCTTTGACCAAGAGAGCAATGCGTGGATGCATTTTCTCAATTTTTGTTTGGTGGTTTGGAATCGGGGTTTAGGGTGATGTTATGGATGGCGATGGTAGGATCAATTCTGGCATGTCGGCGTAAGACCATGTGAAAGCTTGGTTGCGAAAGCACGGAGAAAGGTAGTAAAGGCGGCTTGTTACGATGTGTTAAAGGATTGTCCAATCTTCACAATGTGAGATCCTCCTCTCGTGTGGATATTGATTTCTATGGTAGATTCGTTCGGCATAGTTTGGGTTTGAGATGGTAAGGCTCGTTGAATATAAGAATCATCGCGCGAGGTAAGTGAGGATGGAGTCGTCATCGGCATTCAACAACATTAATCAAAAGGCGAATCCTCTTGATCATATGCGGATAAAGAAGGGGCAAAGAAGATGGGTCGTCATTATCGCGTTGATAAGTGAGAGGACCTATGAAGATAGCATTTATGAAAAAAAAAAGTTAGGAGGGATGGATTCAGGGTCTATAGATTCTGCGGGTGATGATGGAAAAGTGGGTGATGATGGTTTGGTAGGGGCGACGTCTTCTTCTTCCAGGATACAGCTGACAGGAGGTGTCTCCTGTGTAGGTGTTTCGGGAAAACCGAGACCACTGCGATCATTATGTTTACGGGTAGTCACGGGAATGAGTGTATGTCGGCCTTGTTCGTAAAGGCCAAAACCAAAGCCTTTCCACGCACAGCGAGTCAAGAAGGTGAGGCGAAAGCAGCGATTTGTCAAGTATTGAAAATCAGATTGGAAAGGAACCACACCAAGAGGAGGTTCGGGGGTAATGGAGGATTCGTCAACACCCCCATACGTTAGGTTAGTGCGGCGATGGGGTGGTCGTAGAGATTATCTCCCCACTTGTGACGGTCGTAGGTGGGATGTGCATGTAATTGTCCATACTCTGCGGGGTAGGGAAAGAACTAACATTATATAGGCGGTACTCCCCAGCGTAAGGCTTTGAAAAACATCTACTAAGGGTCGGAGGTTGGAATGTTAGCTGCGGGAAGGGAAGTGGTTTTTGCGATGGTGGTTTCATCAATTGAAGGCGTAGGCGTGGTTGAGGTGGATGGTTGAGGTACATTTGAGGCGGATGGTTGGGTTGAATGTATGGGTGTCTTGATTGGTATAAGCACATCGTTAGGGCGGTATAACATATTGCGGAGTTTTAAAGGGGAGGGTCGGCTTTTACGGTGTAAGACTTCCCCTCGTACTCAAATTTTATACATCTATGTAATGTTGAGGGAACGCATCCCATGGCTCGGATCCAAGGACGACCCAGCAATATATTATATTGGAACTCTCCCTCCAAGACATAGAAGAGTTCGGGTAAAGTACGTGGTCTACGCGAATGTTGAGGATCACGGTGCCTAAGGTAGAAGTAATAGCGTCATTGAATGACCGCATGACATGATGGGGTTGGCACACATGCAACTAGAAGGGATGTTCATACTGTTGGAAGGCTTTTGAAGAGATGATGTTTAGGCTAGCGCCCCGTCAATCATAACCCGGCGTACTCGAATATCCGGACGTAGCGAGAGATGAAAAGCGGAGTCGAGGTCTTACATACCAAAGTCGACAATTTCATCTTGAGCCAAAGCTGCAGCGACTTGTTGTATAGAGGCGAAGTGGTTGGGGAGTGGGTTGTTTGGTGAGAGAAGCAGCGTGATTGGGTGTTAGAATGGAGGCGACAGGCGGGGTTTCATTAGGTAAAACCTCTATCCCTTGAAGGATCTCAACGAGAGCTTGTCGATGAGATTGAAGTCGAATGAGATCATACTGGTGTCATTTTACGGGCGATTGGTGTTTGTTTAATCATATTTCGGTGGGCAATGCCATTAGAGGCAGGATAGGCGGGTCATGAATGACCACTTTAGGTGGTGGTGCAATTGGGATGTTTGACGGAGAAAGAGATGCCCAGTGTGTTTTCTTTTGCTTTCCCATTGTTTTTCCGCCCTCGAGTAGCGACACTAATCATATTAATCTCGTAGACTGAGATGAGGAAGATGGTGGGGATAACTCATGGTCTTGAGGTGGGGTTGTAATAATGATAGATCTTGGTGAGGCGGGGACAGATGGTATAGGAGAGGAATGGAAACTAAAGGTCTCCCTTCGTAAGTTGTCTTTCTTAATCTTTCTATCGGGAGAGGTGGTGGCGAAGGATGGTTTTAGAGCTTGCATCCCTCCACATCATGTCATGGTGTGCGGTGATAAGCGCAGATTTTAGACTCATCGTAACCCATAGGTCGGGGCTTAGGCGGGTCATTAGGTCTAAGTGGAGGTAGGGAAATGGTCGCATTCTCCACCAACATAGCAAGGATTTTGGCGTAAGATCCTTTGAGTGGGTCAAAATCGGAAGAGGATGAGGGTATTGATTGTGTGGGTTTTGGTAATGTTTGGGCATGATTGGTTCGCATGGGTGGTGGTTTAGCGAGGGGTGTTGATACATGGTTTTACTAAACGTGATTTCTTTGGCGCGAAGCTATGTTGGATGATGAGGCCGCGAGATGATGTGGTATCGAGAAAATAACCATGGGGAAATAGGAGTAGTTGAAAACAAATCTTTTGATGATGGAATTTGTTTAGGGTTGATAGGTGGACGAGGATACGCGGAGTAGCGGTGTTCTTTATACCACTGGAATTTCTGTATAGGTGCGGAAAAGGCGTAGGTTGTTTTGAAGAAAACGCGGGAGGTATGATATATTGATGTAAGGTAGAGGATGGGGTCCCAATATGGAAGGTAGGTATGACGATGATGGTTTTGATTGTGATAGGGGCACGGATTGAGTTTGTCTCTAGGTGGCGGGCGGATTTATTTTGGATAGATCGAGTCGCTTAGGCGGGTGCGTTAGGCCCTGGGCATTGGTGAGGTCCCAGCGTAGGGGAAGATCTGGTTAAGTTGATAGAAGTGGACGGGGCATTTGGTAGAGGTGAGGGGGTGAAGGTGAGAGCAGGGGCATTTTAAGCACGTAAGCACTTGGGTATATGGTGGAGACATCGGGATCGAGTCATTTGCATTTGAGTAGAAAAAGGGTACTCAAGCGTTCCCATAGGAACTGTCATCTTACGTGGAATGGCGGTCCCAGTGTGATTTGTAATTTTTATGCGGAAGAAAGGTGGGTTGTAATTCCAGTCCCACTGCGGGTGTGATATAGAGGTAGATGAGGCCTTTGTATCAATAGATGTTAAGAGGTCAACGGTCATTGAAAAGATTTAGGCGATGAGGGACTAATAGGTAGGAGGGCGTGTTCGAGGGGATGCATCACGTTTAAAGAATGTGGTGATGTTAGTGTAAGAAATTTCTCGTCTAAGGATGTCAAAAGGAGTGGCGAGCCTTCCTCTTGTGTAGCAAAAAGTGGTAGAAAGGGACGTTTGGGAAATAGATAAATTAGATAGCATCCGCTCACAGTCTTGTAGGGATGTGGTGTAAGAAGACTCGTCGATGAGAAGAGAAGTCAGGCGAGTTAACTCTTCATGGGTAAAGGAATGATTTCACTTTGGCTTGATGGTGGTGAAGGAGGTTCAAACTCTGTGTTGGTGGAGAGGCTTGATTTAAAATTTTTCAATAGAGGCTTTTGGTGAGAATCGAAAGCTGCATGGATCTCATGAACACTCTCCTCGGCTAAGATATCTTGGTTCACATTCTTGTTGGATGAGTGATTCGGGAATGGCTTGTTGAAAATTTTCAGATTTCGGTTAGCGAGGGCGTTAGGATTATCGAGGTTATATCCCCTGCATCGACCATTTCTGCACTATGTTTTCAACATCTTGCAGTTTTCATGACTATGTCCTTTACGCGGTGAAAGTTACAAAAGTCATTTTCTTTGTACCGGGAAGGTATTGCGCGGGTGGAGTCAAACCCCAGTGAGGTTTAACGAGGGGGCAAGGTGATAGCCCCTGACTTTGAGCAATTTCTCGGGATGACGCCATAAGTTTCTCCCGAGGAGTGTAATTGGTGGGCTCGGCTTTGTACTTATAAGTGGTTTTCGGCGGAGTATTGGACGGTGTTTGAGATTTGACCATTACCGCGTGGACGACTCCTTTTGATTTAGAAGAAGTGGACGTGTGAGGAGTGGTGGTGTTTGGCTTGTTGGTAGAATCGGGAGTTCGAAATTGGGGTTTTGTTACGCAACATAATTTCTCTTCTTCTAAGGCTCGAATTTCTAGTTTTAGAGCCATGGTAAAGGCCTCGTCGAATGTGCGGAAAGTTTGAATTTGGAGGGTAGGGGAGATGTGCTTAGCGCAGAGCCCGCGTAAATAGTTTGATGAGTTCGGTTTGAGGCGAGGCATCGTAAGTTGGTTGATAAGGCCCGCCATCGTCAACGAAATCTGCGATAGATTCGTCTTCAAATTGTCGGATGGCATAGAAGTCGAGTGATAGATACTTTCTTGGCAATGTTAATGGAGAAATGATCAAGAAAGATTGGGCTAGTTGGTTAAAAGAAGATTGAGTCTTTGGGTTAAAGCACTTCATACCACTCAAGCGAGGTCTGATAAGGACATAGGAAAGGTGCGGAGTAACAAGCGCATCATCATGGGCAATCAAATAACAAGCATGTCTAAATGATCGCAAGTGTTGTTGAGGATCCTCTTTCTTGTTAAAATGAGTAAACTTTGGCAACTCCCATTGAGGAGGATATGAATGAAGGGAGACGAGAAGGGTGAATGGGACAAACTTGCTCGTATGTCAAGGCGCTACGACTTCAAAGCGGAAGCCTCCGAGGTTTTGCATTTTGTCCATCATTTGTTTGATGAAATCTGTGGTTGGATGAGATGATGGTGCCACGAGAATAAGGATGCCCCATATAAGGTGTTGAGGTTCTTGGATACGTGTATGGGAATGAAAAGGTAGGCGGAGCTTGAGAAGGAAAACTCGTGTGAATAGGTGGCGAGAGAGTAAGTCATGAATGGAGTGGTCGAAAGAGAGATGAGATAGGGCGGTTGGTGGTAACGATACGTGGGGTCAGGGGTTAACCAAAGGAAAGCTAATCGGGGTCGTATGAACTCTCTGAAGGCTGTCGGATTGGGAGGACGGGGCTAGAGATGCGGGAAGTAAGGCGGTGTTATCGGGAGGAGTGGGAGCTAAATGAGCAGCTATACTAATAGGCATGCCAATAAGGAGGTGACCATCGGGCGTACGGTCGGGGGCATGAGACAAATAGTATTATGCAGTCTTTGGGATTAGCATCGAGAGAAATTTGGCAAAGTCCTTGTCTCCTACGAGGAATTTGGGGATCTCTTTGGTGTCCGTAGGGTTCCTATAGAATGTGAAGGGTGATTGAGGCAAAGACACGGAGCGAGGCATGTGAAACCATGGCGGCCGCTTGCTTCCGAGTGATGACAACCATAGACAAGAACACGGGAAAGTTTCAATCTATCAAGAACAAAAACAACCTCAGAATGATGAATTTGGCAAGTTCTTTGGTTTGTCGGGGTGATGAAAAGCGATAACGAATGATATCGGTTTTAGTAACCGTGTGTCGTCAGAGAAAAAGCGGCGTCGGTCCTTAACCGATGCCGGTGTCAAAAGTCTAGGATAAGAAGATATAAAAGGCTGCTAATTTGATTTTTAGCAACGTTGAGTATATTTATCAACTTATTGATCACAGAAGACAAAGTATGACAGAGAAAATAGAATTTGAAAACAAGCAAGAGGCACACGCAAATCTAGAGATTAATCCTAGGGTTAATTTTAGTTATCGTGGGCTTATGCCTTTAGACGTAAGATGATGTCAGAATCCTAAACAACAAGACCTAGGGGAAATGTCAAGTTTGTTTTGGCTTATAAGGTTACCTCAATCGGGCGGAGGAATACCGCGGAAAAGGGGGGATGTTTGAGCTGTTGTGTTAATTGTGAAGTGATTCGGTATGTGTTGTGCAGTGAAACTAAGGTTAATTTCCTGTCAATACCGTGGATATCACCCCCACGTGTACGACCTGTTACTTAATCTATGTTCACTAGAATTGAAGAACAACAAGCAGGAATGCAATGCACGTGTTTTAAACCCAAATCGAAAATTATATTCGATGAAGCAAGAGAGATGACTTTCACTAATGCGAAACTAGGAAAGCAAGACAAATTCTTTACGAAATATATAACAAAAGCAGCAACAGCAAATATGCTTCCTAAAATGAAAATAAGCAAGAGAAAGAAACCCAAAATGGGTCCCATAAGTGTGCAAAATGTTTCGCTCGGAATGTTTGAAACCACGGGAATAGAGTTGCTTCTATCCTTTCATTCCTTTTAGAAACAGATGAGGTTAGGGTTAGGAGGAATACCTGTTGAATGTCGAGATGGTGTGCGCGTACCGTAGAGAAAGATCAGGCTGACTGCGGAGAACTCCTTTTTGTCTTGGAAGGACTACCTGCAAATAAGAACACAAGACCACAAGATTTTGATTAAACAATAAATGAGAAGCGCCTTGGGCCGGGAAATATAAAACTTCCTTTCGAAGGTGGTTAGTTCCCTGCTAATATGAATTAACACAAAAGACTTGCAAAATATCAATTAAATTGTTTCGTTAAAGCTGGGTAGGGGGAAATGCTAGTTTTGGTTTTGATCGAAGGAACCGATGCGATTCTTAACCGATAATGCGATTCCGATAACCGATAAATCGGTGGGTTAGGATCTTCTTGGTAGCTATGGTGTTTGTAATGGCTGGTTTTGGATGGTATTAGGAAATGGGATGATTAGAAACAAAAGAATGGCAGTTAGAGATGCAATAGCACGTTGGGTAGTGGATTCGAAACGGATTTAGGAGCACCGAGATTCAAGAAGCATAAGAAATCTTATAACAAAGGACATGCAAGATGTGACTTCTTGGTTTTGACCAAGATGCAAGTTGATCTCCTTGGTTGTAGACACTTGGTTTCTTTACTCGTCTCTGCTGCTCTGTCAAGTGAAGATCTGGACTCTGTTCCTCACTCGCATGATGCTCTCTGTTGATTCAAAAATCATTGGTGATCTCAAAATGAAATTCGATCCGTTGTTTTGGTTTGGGAGCCCATTTACGAGGAACCGATGGCGGTTGCGTAATGTAGAAGCGGCGGTCGAGTAGGAACCGGCATCGGTAAGGAAAAAGTAGGCTATTTTTAGTAAAATAGCCCACCTTCCCTAACTTTTCTCCCAGAGAGATCGGTTGCGGGCTTGGTCAAATGGCTAGAAGGTCGGCTTTGGGTGCGAGTAAGGAGGCATTAGTTATGGATGTGAGTCTAGACCAAGTCATGGGTCTTAATTAGGTTAGTTTAGGGTTAGGGCTAGGTCATGATGAGGTGGCGAGTGAGGTGGCGGGTAAGGTGATGTGGATTTATCAATTACAAGGTAATTAATAAATAATTGTGTAAAGTTTAGGTAATGAGGTTAGGTTGCGAAATGGGATGCGGGTCACTGAGGGGTCGTAAGACACGAATTTGGTGTCTACATTCTACAACCGGATGATGCTTTAAATCTCTAGATTTACATAAATAAATTCAACTACAATAAATCAAATTAAATCATGAAATGGAAAGTAGAGAAAATACAGAGAAAATGAAAGTAGAATGGAGCAATTTCTATTGAATATTAGAGGGCATTTTATACAATTGCTTGCTCCTATAATCATGGAGTCAAGTCTCATCACCTTATCCCCATATCTCTCCTCTAATCCCTAGTCATACTCCCACACCCCTATCCATGAGTTGTGCATGACAACTAATTGTGCACACTCACATATTATTTAAATATTAAATAATACAAATATTCAAACCATATGTTCACACTATGAACACTAATTTCCTAACAACCTAACTCATTCATTTTAAAGTACTAATTCAATTTCTCTTTAATCCTATGAATTAAATCAGGGTATCACCATTCATAAACAAATCATCAACATATATACATATAATGATAATATGTGATCCTTATTTCTTAATGACTATATCGTTGTTAGAAGAACAATTAACAAAACCTAACTTGATTTAAAGAAGGAAACAATTTTCACATACCAAGCTCTAAGAGCTTATTTTAAACCATACAAGGATTTATAAACTTACAAACATAGTTTTCTTTACTAGTTTCTTCAAATCTTTTAGGTTGAAACATGTAAAGTTCTTCTTTTAAATCACAATTCAAAAAATTATTTTTCTTATCCATTTGGTGGATTTTCTACCCAAATTGAGCGACAATTACAAATAAGGCCCTAATAGTACTCATTTTAGTTACAGGGGAAAATGTCTCAACATAATCAATACCAAGTTTCTAATTGAAACCTCTAGCAACAAGTCTAACTTTATGTTTGTTAATACTACCATCAACATTATACTTTACTTTATATATCCACCTAGACCCTATAATACTTCACGACTCAGGTTCATACAAGGTAATTAATGGATGGTAAATATGATGGCTACTGGTCATTTTTCTAAGGTTAATAGGATTTGAAATTTCTAATAGAGATTGAGCCCAATTTAATTTCTTATGCGGGAAGATAAGAGTTTCAAAAACATCTATAGCATCAAAACATCATCATGACCATTTACTAAATCAGAATCAAAACCATCTTTTAGAAGTATTTAATGAAGTAACTCAAGAGAAGAAGAAAACAAATGTAAACCTTTCACTAGATTATAACTATACATTCATATAAGTTTTGATAATCAACATGTCCTACCCTTTCATGCATAGTTTTGAATTATTCAAACTTTGAGATATAAAACAAGATGCAAAAAGAGAAATCATAAAAAATATCTGAGACCATTTCTTTGAATTCCTTGACTATTTTCTTTGTCATCATTCATTACTATCCTTGATATACCAAGTATCCTTCATACATGGATTCTAGTTGTGTCCATACCTCTTTTAGATGTTCGATATTACCAATGTGTAGAAGGTACTTATCGTTCACATTACGCAAAATCATAGAAAGAGCCTCCCTGCATTTGTTGCAAGAATGCATTCATGTTATCTGATTCTTGACGATCGATGGGAGAAACCTCAGATCAAAAAACAATTATCGAGAGTTTCCTTACCATGTTTTGACCCAAATGTTGTAGTTGGTATCATTTAGGATCTAGGTTTTGTCAAGAAGAGAAATAATTGGATGTCATTATTTTCCTAAACTTGTAAAACACACCCCATTATAATATACTGATGTACCACAAAGTTAGATACATATTTATTAATAATAAAACAACACTTTTAATAGAATCAAATCTAAATTTTATAGATCTAAAGAAACTATTTCATCAAAACTAATTCAATCATTCTGATGCATTATAATTAACCTCCCATGATCAAAATAATAACTGCAATATAAAGGGCACGACTTTACCTGGATTTATATAAAAATATTTACGATCATATAAAAGTGAAGAAGAGACCCTAAGAATGCATAACAACTTCAATTTTTTGAAAAAATTAATGTAGACAAAGATCCGACCATCTTAAATTTGATGTCTAAATGGCCGTCATAATGGCTTATTTTTTGAGTGCACATGCACGGTCATTTGATTATCAATTTTAACACAATGAAAGTTTATTGGAACCTACGAGTTTAACTTTGGCGTCTAAATGATCGTCATATTGTCTTATGTTTGGTCTCTTGTGACGGTCATTTGACCATTAAATTTAATGAAGCCAAAATTTCTTGTGTATTTCCGAATGTGAAATTCGAATATCTTCTTCGTATAATAGTAGGAGGTTATATTTTAATACATTATAATAGCTTATTCTAATTTATAATATAAAAATATATACACTTTTAAAAAAGGAGGTATATAGTTTATAGAATGTAAATAAAAAACAACATATAGTTCATAAAAATGATAAACTATAGTATATTAAAAAAAAAAAAAAACACAATGACCGAGATACAAAACATCACCACTTGGTATGTAATTATTACTTTAGGTTTTTATAAACATAAACTATGCCAAGGTAGCCCACATTAATATGACATGATAATTTGGAAACATCGGTTAGGATATTAGTTTATTTTAATTAAACATGCCATACTTACAATGCCACGTGAAAAACCTAAAAAAATTCCATATGATTTAAAAAATTACCTAGGTTTTAAGTTTAAAATATTTTTATATCTCACTTAGAAAAATAATGGGGCGCTTTAGAATTGAAGTAGTTTTTCAAAAGATTTGATCTTAATTTATTTAATTTACTTACTAGTGTTAGAATTTGAGGATTTTAATATATCTGATTTAATCAACTTACATATTATATAATATTACAATAAATATTTAAATAAAAATTACATCATAACATAAGTAAATAAAGAAATACTTGGGTGGGGAAATAAATAACACATGTGACACAATATTTATAGTGAAAAACCCCAATAGGGTAAAAACCACTTTGAAAATAACCTTTTACTTGACAAGTACTTATTTTACATCCAAGTAAGATCACCTCCTCCTTTGAAACCCTATTTACAAAGGTAAAACCAAATCGATTGATTTTATACCTTTGATATATTTCTCAAATATATCAAATGAGGACCTAAAATCCTTTTTATATAAGGTGATCGGGTATGTCTCGACCCACCTTTTCAACCTAAAATGGTTGACACATACACCTAGGTTTATAATATTTAATATTAGAAATATAATCATTTCATGATATTAAATATTTAACCTAAATTATATACCTAGGTTAGCATATTTAATAATAGAAATATAAATATTTCATATTATTAAATATTAACCTATATATTAGTGATGGACCCATATACATTAAGGGTTGGCTAGACCACTTAATCATTATGTTCCAACAATATTATGAGCATGCATGCTACAAATACCATTTGAATATTTAAAAGTACTTACCTTAAAAGGGGTCGGCCATCATTTTTATGTTATTAAGCACTCATACGGATATTTAAGGAGGTCGCTTGGGCATTATTGATTCATGTTTTTGGTGAATATTCATATCTTGGTGAAAGTTGGCTAGTAAATCCCTTAAACTATCTCTCTCAAGGATGAAACTCCTTGATTGAGGACTTTGTCCAAGGATGAAAACCCTTGGTTGAGGACTTATGGAGGACAAAATCCCTTCATGATGTTTTATGTCTGCAAGGTGATTTGAAAGGCATATAAAGTATCATTTTATTGCATGTTTGGTCTCTTTAGTTCAATGATATAATTGTTTGGAGTGGAATAACCTACTTGGGAATGATTTATTGGTATGTGTGATGTTCATTTGGAAAATTTGAAATTACTATCTTGTTCTCCATATTTTCTAAGGCCAAGATCTTGAGTTTGGTGAATTTTGGAGGTGTTATACTATTTTTCTAAGCTTGATGATGTTCTCTAGTCAAGGGTTCCATAATTAATTATTTTCACACTCAATTATGATTTTAACAGCTAATTGTGTTTGTTAAGGATTTTATACTAATTTTGGCATAATATTTGAAGGGATTTAGCAAGGTTTGACCCACCTTTGAGGGGTTTAAATCCTCTAGGAATTCGTTGCCCTAGGAAGGGTTTAAATTATAGATTTGTATGGTTATGACAATAGTTCCATAATCTAATTCTGAACTCCATATTTTCTTTTGGTCATTTCTTGAGTCCCCTAAAAGGACCATTATATATGCATACACATACAACACATTCTTCTCATGATTATCGTTGTGATGATGATCTTAGTACACAATCTATTAACAAGGGACATGATGATTCCTCTCTTACACTTGATCATGTGGCATCACTTAGTAATCATTTTTCACCTACCAATGCCATAGTACATAATGCACTCACAACACCTTCTTCCATAAATAATGCTACAATAGATTCCACACCTCATGTTTCCCCTTTTTGTGATGGTTGGAGTAGTGATCATGAAAGCACAATTTTCTCTCATAGTATACGATGATGTCTTAGATGCTTTCAATTCTAGTGATGATGAAAGTGTTCTAGATTACATACGAGATGATATTCCTTCCATTTATACATTGATTGATGATGTTCCTTATGAGCTAATAAATTCATAGTGATAGCCATTATGATGACATACATAGTGCAAATGAACTAATTACATATAATTGTGTTTCTACTTTCCTCTTGAAAGTAAATGTAATGATTCTATTATTACTTCTTCCATTCCAATTATAAATGAAAATGTGCATAATGATAACATTAGCAAACATATAGGTGTTGTTTCTTCTTTGGTTACATCAAATACACATGTTGTTGATACCTCTTTTAGTGATTTAATCTAATTTTAATTAAATATAATTTCAGAGTAACTACTGTAACAAATGATATTCAAGTGATTACATATAGTAATGTGCAAACAATAAGCATTCAATAATGTAAAACCCTAAGCAAGTGAAGGGAAGAAGAAGAATCAGTAGATTCTATGTGATCTAGGAGTGATCGGGACTATGTATCTATTGGAAAAGGCTGGGAATAACATCGTAATGGCTTGATGAAGATTCAGAAGTATAGAAATATGTAGGACAAAAGCACCCACAGGAGGAAAGGAGCGCCTAGTTGCTAGTGAATGATATGGGTGTTAGTGTTCACTTAGATGCTCTAGGTTCTAAAGTTTTTGGGTTAGAAGGTCTTCACTCCAATATTTGCTTTGTCGCTCTGACTTCTCTGTTAGGGTTCCGATCACACTGTAACCTACAAAATAGATGAATAGCTACACATGCCCACAAACCACATCAAAGCTAATAATAAAGATGCAGAATATGGAGTTGGACTAACCCCGGTGGTCATCCAAAGAGTGAAATTATGATTGAGCAATGAAATACATCTCGAGATTCCATGTAGGTCTCCATGTGTGTTTGTATCTATGCCCTAGGTTTACCTTGAGCAAGTTACACGATGATAGTAGGCTAGATCTAGATTTGTCTTGAGTATGCAATATGTGTGTGATGGAATAAAATGAAATCCCCTCCTATGTAGTGTATGCAGATCAATGCATCCCTTGTCCCTTGTATGAAAGTGTTAGATGTATGCTCTTGTAACACTCTTGTGCAAGCTTAGGTGGTGATAGATAATGCTTATAGTGTTTGGCCCCTTATTTGAGAGAAGTAACTAAGTATATATATGATTCCATTATTTGAATTTCGTAATTGACAACTGAAAAAGGCTGAACCCAAAGTGTTAAAAGGTGACCAAAATGTGATAAGGACCCAAAACAGTAAAAGGAAGAAAGAGAGGGACAAGAGAACCCATGAGGGATATGAGAGCACGGGTGCTTCTATCCTGACTGGGAATTAGTTCCCGAGGCCATCAAAAGATAAATCAGTCAAGATTCGATAGAATTATAAGATGTGTAAAGCTAGTAAAGTGCAAGAGATAAAGTAACCAAAAGCCAAAAGGAGTTGTCAAATACTAGTTTTCTTGCTTAGGAATCATGTATACATTAGTATGCTTTAGGACCTAGAAATGTACCCAAGTGCATAGATTTTTTATCTACATTTTCCCCCACTTTATGTTGTTGAGTGAATACTTGATAACATAAAGTAGATAGAAGATTTGTACCTTGTAATCTAAGAGGAGTGTAGCCGATAGCGTTGAATGGACAAGTAGCCATGTGAAGTGTGAAGTGATCGTAATGTGAAGCGTGGAAACTAGGAAAGGGAGGTAGACCATAGGGGTGAATATATGCATAGTAAGATGTTGTTGGAGCTTTTACTTATTGATGTGAAATGTTTCTTGTTGCTTTTAAGGATAAACCTGAAAAAGAAGAGAAAAATAAGTCAAAAGTCCTGTATATGAAAAATTTGAGTAACATATGTATAAATATGTAAAAGTAGTAGAAAGTAGTAGCTAAGGAAAGAGTGCACTTGATGTATAAGAGAGTATAAGATAGAAAGTTTTCCTATTTATCTTGGAGAAGATGTTTGGATGGGGATGGAGTTGAGCCAACAAGAAATTTGAACATACTACCTCCAAGGATGAGGTTTTTAGGTGATCTCATGAATTTTAAGATCTCATGCAAAGTTTTTGGGTGATCTCATGCCAAGGATGAGTTTTTGGGTGATCTCACGCCAAGAGAAGAGTGTTGGGGAGAGAGGTCTATTTTTCTCTCCTTCCATGATGCTTCTCAAATGATAAGTACCATTGCAGATTGGCATGTCCCGATTTATAACCGAATTGTAATAAATCGAGATGTAACTTAATTGTAGCCAAATTATAGTCAAATGAATGATTTCTGTAACTGAAGCCAAGTGTATGATATTGTAGATCCGTATTGTAAACTACTGGAAACTATGTGTTGAAGTGAGAAAATGTCTGATTTTTCCCCATGACACAAATGCCTAGGTGGGACACAAACTCCCATTCTTGTTTGATATTGGGTGCTAGTTTCTTCTTTGTGTTTTTGATCCAAGTCTGATTCTGGACCAATATGTGAGTGTGTGATTTTCCAATTCAATATTGTTCTATTATGTTATGGATTTTTGTACTGCTGGAAGGGTGATTTTTCACCCAATAGTTTCCCCCTCATTTGGGGTGCATGTGACAAATGTAGGAGGATGTAGCCCAAATGAGAGGACTTGAAACTAATATGCATATTGTAGATTAGATACTGCAGGGGGTAGGGGATGTGCATGGTAGAAACCAAGGCACATGCAAAAAATATAGGCTAGAAACAAGTGTTAGTAAAAGAGATAATATGTAAATAGAATAAATGTAACAAGTAACTATGAAGACAAGAGGGACCACAAAAAGTGGGTTGTATACATGGGACATCGCTCACAATGTCACAAGACAATTAGGGCCAAAGCGGCCATAAGAAAACAATGATCAAGAAAGACATATGGCATAACACGTAAATAGTAGAAAACAATAGCAAACAAAAGTAAGAGATAACCATGGTTTGTATAGAATCTTGCACAAGGAAAATACTACACATGAAGCACTCGTTAGTATGTTAGAAAGATAAATAGTATGTCAAATCATGTATAGATCAATGAAAAGTAAGTGATAATGATAAAAAGTAGTAAATATTGTAACAATAGGACTTGTGAGTGTGGAGTATGAGAGTAACAAAGGTAGATGCCCCCAGAGCCTTGGCGAGACTGGTAAAGAGTAGTGTCGAGCATCATGCATCGTGTAATAATATGTAAAATTCCTGCATTCACCTCAAGATACCATGTGAATGTGCATGTGTGTATAAAAATATAATGACATACTAAGTATCCAACTAGCATAGGAAAAAAAGTGTAACATGTAAATAGTATAAGATAACAAGAGTAAATACAACCAAGATGTAGATGTTATGTGAAAGTGATGGTGTGATATGATATGTAATTTATGTGAGATGGGAGGATCTGCATTTCCCCCAAGGATGTGTGTGATGTGAGGTTCATTTAGGAATTTGCACCCTCAACAGTCAAGTATGAACTATAGAATAAGAGTGCGTGATCATGGGTGACAAAGGTATCAGTATGTATGTGATTAGATCAAATGCTAGGAAATATTTACTATGAAGCATAGAGTGAAAGTATAAAAAATGAGCTATAAATTAAATGATAGAGACAATAAGTAGTGATGGAGGGGGAGAAAGTGTGATGCCCCCAAGTGTGTGAGTGATGGAAAGCTATCCGATGATAAGTGAAGAGAAAGGGACCCTTATTGTGTATTAAGAAGGAGAAGACATGTGACCATGGTCTAGGACTAGTGGTGTAGGAGAGTAAATATGTGTATGTGAGGGGATTGATGTGGTAAAGGAGGTGGAGAAAACCTATAGGAATGACATGCCCAAGTAGGGACTTAGGAAAAGGGGTAGACTAATGGACCGACGAGGATGATGGGGTTGTGATGTAGGATGTTTACGAGATGGGAGAGCTAGGTGTGGAGATAGATTTAAACTTGAGAGGTGTTAGAGGACTAGATGTCATGATTGGGGTTGAAGTAGAAGGGATAACGAGATAAGGTAATGGTGTGCATGGTGGAATACCTTTAATGGTGACAACTTTCTTATTATGAATGAACTTAAGCATAAGTGGAGCATGGAAGGGATAACTTGGATGTACTAAAGCCAAGGGAGACCTAAGACCATGTCACAACACTTGATTTTAGATGTAATGAGGAATGGTGTTGGTATGGTAAGGGACCCAACAATAATGGGAAGGATGACATGTCCGTAAGAATTGGGAACTGGAAATGTGATTTGAGAGGTTGGAAAGTTGATAGCCATTAAGAGTGTCATAAGCATGCATTGGAAAGGGGCCGAGGATGGACCATAGTATTATTGACTATATGAGCACCAATGGAAGCATCGATATGCAAATTAAGAAAATGTAGCATGGTAGTCATGATCCGAGAATGTAATAACTAGTGGTGGCATGTCAACATTAGCAATGAGAAAATCAAGTGTCTTTGATGAGGGAGGAGGACATAACATGATATGCATGATTGGTAGAAGAATCAATAGTAGAATTGTCATGATTTAGTAATGGGTCATTGAATATTTTAATATTTGATTATCATTGACCGGTTTAGAAGTAGACACTCTGAAGCTCGATTGCATTATTGTCAATAAGATCTTGAATGAGATGTTTGAGCTTAAAATAGTGATCAATAGAATTCCCATTGCATTGGTGATAATCATAGTGTGTATTTTCATCATAATTATGTCCACGTGGTCGAGAAGGATCTAGATTGAGTGGTGGAGGGAGAGTAATTAGATTGCTTTGAATGAGTTATGGTAATAGGAGCGAGAGGTGCATAAGGTAGCTTAGTAAAAAAGTGCACCTCGTGGATTACAATTGAAGTGTGCTTGGTGTAGAAATATCATTGACACTAACTTTGGAATTAGTAGGCTTAGTGGATGGTTTGAATGCAGATTTGGCTTGAAACTTGTTGGAAGATGAAGTGGAAGAAGTATCATAATACTTTAATTTTCCCATAGATAGTATTTGGTTTCACGTAATTTGAGTGTGTGACACAATTGATCAAAAGAAGGAGAAGTCTCAAAAAATGACACACTCTTGGAGTGGAGGAAAAAGGATTTGAATGAATAGGTCTTGTAATTCTGAATCAACTAGAACATTGGTCATTTTGGCAAGGTTATTCTTATACCACAAAACATAGTTTGTAAGATGTTCATTAGATCCTTGTTTGATTTTAGCTAGTTATGCATAGGATATCTTAGTGCCGATATTCATAGAAAAATGAGCAAGGAAATACGCTAAAGATGTTAAATATGTTACCGAATGGATAGGTAGATCATAGAACCATCACATAACATAATCATGTAAGCTTTGAGGAAACAATTTTGCCAATAGTGTAAGGTCATCAACATAGTCAAGACATGCAACATGAAAGGAGCAAAGGTGTTCTGAGGGTTTCCATGGCCATTGAAGGTAGGAAACTTAGGTGCAATGAAGTTAGGAGGAAATGGGATAAGAGGAGATGACGGGTGAAAAAGGGCTATGAAGGGAGTGAGGAATCTAGAGATGGAGAGGAGGATGAAGAGGATTGTTGTAATTAGCAAATTTAGGTTTGTAAATCATGGTATAATGAGAAAAGGTCATGAGTATCTAGAGGAGCGGGTTGTGTGAGAGAAGTATTGGGAGGAATGAGAGGAGCGGTGGTTGTAACAATAGAAACAGGAATGGTGGAAGGTTGGGTGGAAGTCATGGCAATCGAGGAGGAAACCATGAGAGGAAGTGTGGTATCATCTTGAGAATTTTGTATCGAGATATGAAGGAATTGAGGACATGTGGAATATGTGAAGGTGATTGCATAAAGTAGAATGGAAATTAGTGAGCTTGTCAAGTTGATCTTGATCAACATTAGTGTCCTCATCGTATGAGTGTTCATTGTTAGAAGCTTCAATGTTTTCAAGAGGAATGTTGATTGAGTTAATCAGGGATTATTAGAGTCAACCATTAGTTTAAAGGACTTACGGGTAGATGGGAAGAAGCTCAATGTGCTCAAGAGGACCAAAATGACCACTATGGGTGATGGGCATAAAAATAAGGCCTTAAAGTAAGGTAGGGTTTGAACAATGGGTTCACCAAATGATTTAATCTAATTTAAATTAAACCTAATTTAGAGTAACTTAATGTAACAAATGATATTCACGTGATTAATATAGTAATGTGCAACTACTAAGCATTCAATAATGTAAAACCCTAAGAAAATGAAGGGAAAAGATGAGACTTAATTTTGATTTGTGTGCAACACGGGAGTGATTGAGACTATTTATTTTCTAGAACAGGATGGGAACATTGTTTCAATGGCTCGATGAGATTTAGAAGTACATAAATATGCAAGACAGAAGCTCCCACAGGAGGACATGAGTGTCTGAGGTGCTACTGACCGATCTGGGTGTTAGTGTCTGCTTAAATGCTTAGGTTCTAAATTTTTCTAGGTTGGAAGTTATTCCTCCAATATTCACTTTGTCACTCCAACTTTAATGTTAGGGTTCTGATCACACATGTAACCTACAAAATAAATTACTACTGGCACATGCCCAAAACCACATCAAATCTAATAAAAAAGATGTAGAATGTGGAGTCGGATTGACCACAAGGTAGTCACCTGAAGAGTGAACTTACGATTGAGCACTGCACTACATCTCAGACTCCATGTAGTTCTCCATGTGTGTGTGTGTGTATCCATGCCCTAGGTTTCCCTTGTGTAAGTTGTACGATGATAGTGGGCTAGATCTATATTGTACTCAAAGTATGCAAAATGTGTGTGATGGAATAGAATAAACTCCCCTCCTATGTGTGTATGCAAGATCAATGCAACCCTTATCCCTTGTATGAATGTGTTAGATGTATGCCTTGTAGTACTATTATACCTTTGTGTAAGCTTAGGTGATGATAGATAATGCTTATAGATGCTTGGAATCTTATTTGAGAGAAAGTACATATATATATATAATATATATATATATATATATATATGATTCCCTTGTTTGAATTTCGTAATTGACAATTGAAAGGTGACCCAAAGTGTTAAAAGGTGACCAAAAGGTGAAAAGGACCCAAAATAGTAAAAGAAGAAAGAGAGGGACAAGATCACCTAAATGCTTCTATCTTGACTAGGTGCTTGTGATCGAGGCCATCAAAATATAAATCAATCAAGTGGTGGAAGAGATGTAAGATGTGTAAAGCTAGTAAAGTACATGGGATAAAGCAATCAAAAGACCAAAAGGAGTTTTCAACCACTTTTTTCTTGCTTAGGAATCATGTATACATTAGTATCCTTTAGGACCTAGAAATGTACCCAAGTGCATATATTTTGTGTCTACACCTAGTGTGACTACTTTTCTTGTTAATAATGGTAATATCCCATTAAAACCTCCTCCGAGATTCAACCCTTAGAGCCTCAAGTTTTACCCAATTTGGTTTCACATGACACCTTATCCATTATGGCTTCTAGACCAACCACTGTTCCTATGGCTACTATTAATTTCAAAGTAAAACCTTTAAATGAGCCTTTCAATGTCTATGTCATACCACCTCAAGTGGAGCTTTCTCTTATACATGAAGTTAGTGATTTACAACACAAGGTTCATACATTTACTCTAGAAATTAAATCTCATTATGCTAGTTTTGATGCTAATACCATTGTAGTGCCCACCTCTTCTTGCATCAGTTCATTTTGGCTCTTTATATTTACTAGATTATGGATGTGGATTTAGAACTATTTTGATATTATGTGGTTTCATATTGGATCATTTGGTGACACATGTGTTGATTGGGGCACGTAGTGCCAGACTAGCATTATGATCATTATCTTAGTTTCTTGCATTATATGGTTTTGGATACCAACAGGTTGTGATACTGATTAGTTTTATTTCATATATGATGGATGGATGTATGATTTTGTCGTATACTTTGATATCATTGGTTGATAATGGTAAATTGGATGTTATCATGCAATTAACTAGTTAGATCTTATTTATTATGAAGGATGCATGTTGTTAGAATATAGTCATCTCATTTTGATATCGATTATTGCATAGTTAGAATGAATATCCATGATTGATTTATTGATATTATTTATCGATTTATTGTATCGAGCAAGTATGTTTAATGTGTGAATTGAGTGTGCAGATTATAGGTCACACAGGAGAACGTGGGTTTTGAGTTACACCTCAAGTTACACAAGTGACTAACTAGGCCGAGTCCTTTAGCCATACATGATCTTTATGTGTATGTGGCATATTCATGTTTGGGACACCATTGGTGATTCCTAATGTATCTATGTTAATTTTAATTTGTTTAAGTCTTGTGATAAGCTAGTTTAGAGACCTAATGGTCCCTACATGAATTAGAGTTGTTTTATATTATTAATCTTGTTGTTAGTGGTTTGGGACCACATAATTATCATTTGGGTCCCACCACCTCTTCCTTTGAGCCACTTTACCCAATCTCGAATTTGGGCTAAATATGGTATTTGTAAGGGTCTCTTTTCACATTGGCGGTCTCCCTTACACTGAAATGAGTCACTTAGATCCTACATATGGGTAGGGGGTCTATTTTCAAGGTCAAATGAGATTTTCCTCCCATTTGACCCCTCTCATGTCACCATCTTGTAAGTGTGGTTGATTTTTGTGATTTCTTAAAATTTGAAGTGTGTTGGCTTATTAGTTTTTAGGAAATTTGGGAGATTACTTCCTAAATGTGTTTTGTTTTATGTCTATTGGGATTTTGGGAATCTTGGTTGGAGAATGAGATGGGTGACACATGTCACCCTCTCATTTTTGAGGATTGGAATTTGATTCTTCTTTTTATACCTCCTCATGGAGAGGGGTATGGACTTTTTCTTGTCATTTTTACTATTGGAGTTTGAGAGAGCTTGAAGGAGCTTGGAGCTTGGGAGAGCTTGGTTGTTCTTGAAGTTGGATTGTTATTTTTAGGTAGGCCTTCATACCTCTTGTTTTTTATTTCTATGGTATAATGTGAAAAATAAAAATGGTTGTTTGGATTCTTGAATGCTTGCATGTTGTTGTGGGTGTCTTTGTAAATCTTGTTTTCATTTTCTCCATCCATCCTATTTTGTGGTGGATTTTGGAATTTTAGGGGAAGAGGGAGGAAATACCC